>CM051267.1:52622906-52800406 GCA_027921565.1 Artemia sinica
TAAACGACACTTACAATGAGGGAACTAGACACAGCAAGGGACGAGTGGAGACCTCTCTACCCACTCGTTTTCTAATGTCTCCCCTTTTCTTGGCTAGACATTTTCATGGGGTTCCGGGTTTAACATCTGCATTTATGTCGTTTCCACATGTTATTACTTTGGGTTTTGCCTTCATAGTCTCAAAATTCTTCCATAGTTATCTGTATTTAGTTTTTAATATTGACGTATCTCTCGGTAATACGTTACGTGTTTCTAACAATGCTAAACATAGTATTAAGTCGATGAACTTCCCACCATGGCATATTTGTACTGAGGAACTTAAATTCAAACACTATGTTATTTTCATTATTCTCATCTGTCTCTAATTGCATCAAATAAACCAACAAATCATTCGGAAGATCTAGGCCTCTTAACGCATTCGATATATCTTTCTTTCGCATATTTTCACGAATTACTTTGTGACGCCGTTCAGCTCAGGAAAGTGGATTATTTATGACTTTTACTACTCTAAAATTAATTGTATGTGCGACGCATTACAACATTTTTGTTCGCGTACAATAATATCAAAACCGGGGAACGCTTTGGATCCGAAATTTTCATCTTCTTCAGAAAGTTTAGTGCGATTTTCTTTGTGTCCATTATAATCTCGTGTGGTATCTTTTAGTTTGTTGGATTTTGTTTCAGGTTTATACCATCAAAATTTCAGCAGTTTTTATACAACATTTTAAGGAAATTTCCCCCGTTTAGTAGGTTACACCTTCGATCTATTAATAGTGTTAAGAATCTAAGAGGTAAAAAAGTGATTGATCACCATTACTATAATTTGGCTCCTTTTGGTATCGATTATCGCCTTTCGGATAGGCCTTGTTCCGTTGTCATGATCTGAAATGATCAGTTTATAACTACGTATATTTATACTAATAGTTTTTTTGTTTCTAGTAATATTATTTATGTAAAACTATTTGCATGTGCCTTCGGCACGATAATTTATTTTTGATATACTACACATGTACGGAAATACATTGGAAAATTTTTTTTTAGTATTTTTATACCTATAAGATTTTATTCCTAGACAAAGAGTTTTTAAATTATTATTCCTTTATGATGCCAAGCTATTAAAATTTCTTAATTCTGTATTGGCTAAGCGTATTTCCGTCTTTCAGGTTTTTTAACCGTTCTACCTGACAACGTGGTTACTTTTTCCTCTGTTTCTTGCGGTTTTTTCATTTTAGGTTTTGCTAGTGATATAAGATCGAATTTCTTGTATTGTTTTTTCAAAAATTCTTCACCTTTTAATGTTGTTTCTTTTGCATGCGCGGCCGCTGAGGTCGGTTTTGATTTCCCTATTTATTTAACTACCATATGATCAGATTCGTCGTCAGACTCTTCGGAACTGGTTTCCGATGATTCCGCATTAGACCTTTTAGAAATGGCACTTCGCGTTTTGAGGTATCACCTGCCCTTCCTGCGTAAATTTTCTTTTCCCAATCCTCGTTTTGAGTTTTTAATTCGAGAGACTTGAAAGACTCTTGAGAACTTTGATAGGAATCAAAAGTTATTGCCGGTTCCTCCATTGTTTAAATGCCATGTCTTCAGGGAATGGGGCATTTTTTGCACTAGTGGTTTCCCTCCACGAAGACCATCCTTTAGGCTTGGCCTTAGATATGGTTATGTCTTGATATTGTTCTTCCTGGGCATCCTTGGGGTTTGATTCCAAGGCATTGTACTTTGCCTCGTCTTTATGGGGACATTATTAAATCCATACCTTCTCGCAAATTTGTTTTAATTGAATCTTTAGGAGGAGTTTTCTTTACACTAGTGCCCGGGGTTTCTACGGCTCTGTTCAATTCCTCCTCCAGCAACAGAGGTCTCTCTATTGGGGTTGCTGGGGAAACCATATCGTCTGGCAATCCTTTGGGGGGACAAGGGGTCGAAATTCTATCAGGAAAAATTTAGTTTTTGGAGATAGTGTATAATCTAATTCTTCTGTGCTTTCTGACGATGAACTTTTTGGACTTTTCGCAGTCTTATTCTCGCTTATGCAATGGATTTCCTTTGGGGAATAACTAGATTTTTCATGGCTAAAAATTCTTTGAAGTTTTCCTCGTCACTATCGTTTACAAAATAATCTTGTTTGAAACTAAACGGTTTTAACTCGGCTAACCTTGACTTGGGGGGTTTGTCTTTCGCGTCTGACGAATCGGTAGATGAGGGACGCGATACCCATCTTTCCGGGAATTTGACTCCTTTTATTCGGCTAACATGTGCTTTGTAAGTTCTTCCATTGTCAGGGTTCACCATTTTAAAAGTAAAATCGTTATCGTACTTTTTGACTATTCTGTACGGTCCAGAATATTTATTGGAAAGTTTCTTGCCTACCGCCTTTGGCCTCATTTTTTAGGGAGACGCAATCTCCTATCTTAAAATCTATATTCCCCTTTGCCTCTGGGTAGGTTTCTTAACTCTTGACGTATTTTACATTTTTCCAACTCTTGCCTAACTATTTTATAAGTTTTTCTCATCCTATTTATAACTCTTGTTTTTAATCCTCCGTGTTATTATAATATTGTCGGGATTCAACAATATCATGATACGGTATTCTGAAGTCGCGGCCAAATAATAAATAAAAAGGACTTTCTTTAGTTGTCTCTGAATAAGCAGTATTTATTACATTGGTCAAATAATGTAGGAATTGATCCCAGCCATTACTGTTGTCTTTTGTATAAATTCTTAAAACATTTGAAAATATTTTATGTCTATTTTTTATTTTACCATTAGCTTGTGGTGATAAGGAGATGTCACCAATTTCTCTATGTTAAGAAAATTCATTAGGTCTTTTGTTACTTTTGAAACAAAATTAATACCATCATCAATTATAACCTTGTTTGGAATGCCGAACTATAAAAATAATTTCGCTAACGCATTGCTCGTACCTTACACGCCTTGATTTTTCATTGCTTTAGCGAAAGTAAATCCGAAAAAATTATCTATAACTGAAAGAATACAAGTATGGCCTCTATTGGAAACAGGTAAACCTCCACTGGTTCCTTACAAATCAGATGAGACAATATCGAAGGGAATCTCGCTACCGGACTCTTCCCATTGGAGGATTAGTATAAGTTTGGGTTTTTTTTCTTAAGTGACACGCTTCGCATGTACTTACAAATTCTTTAAGTTTTGTTAACGCCGACGGGACATAGAAATATTGTTTTAATTTATGGAAAGTTTTCGTTATTCCAAGGTGTCCACCTATGTCTGAATGAAAATATTCGAAGGCAGGTATTATTAAGTTTTGTTTAATAAGGTATTATTGAAGTTTGGTTTCTATTTGCCTCAGCAGTCACAATTCTGCATAATATTTCTTCATCAAGATCATAGTAAAATTATCTATTTCTTTTTTAAGAGTTTTGAATTTATCTGACTACACATCATCATTCACAAAATAATTAATCAGTGCTAGACACAATTTAATCCTTTTTTTTATTTCTTTTTATATTTTCATGGAAGGGGACAGGGTGACAATGGGATCTATTTAAAGATTTATTTCTTTTACTCTATCTTTAACTTTGTTTTTCTTGTATTCATGTTTACTCCTAGTATTGATAGCATGATGTGTATTGTTCCTCGGACGGCATATTTCTGAATCTACTTAAGAAATCACAAGCTGCATTTTGTTTGCCTTTTAAATATTCAAATTCGTAATCTAGGTCTTTGATTTTCATAATCCATCTAGCTGGAATTCCCGTGGGGTTTTAAAAAGTGCGCAAGTATTGCAAGCTTTTATGGTCTGAGCGTAGCATAAATTTTCTACCAATTAAATAATGTCTAAGTTTATTCAAATGGTGGATTATAGATAATAATTCTAGGTTTGTGGCAGAATGACTACTTTCGCCTATTCCTAAAGTTCTGCTCGAATAGCATATAACTTTTTCTTAACTTTTTTACTAGCATCAGTTGTGACCACGAATTGTCCGTTTTCAAAATCAGGCAACGATAATATTGGTTCAGAAGTGAAAAAGTGAAAGAAGTGATAATAAGGTTAAGGGAAAAAGTATTGTGAGTGCATAATTTTGTGAAGTTGGTTTAAATATTTCAAACGCAAAAATTTCAGAAGAATTAAGGAACTATTAATTGCGCAAAAGTTGGTCGCAAAAAATGTAGAAATAACAAAATCTATTCCGCAATATGATGGACAAACAGATGTCGACGAATTTAATATCCAATTGGCCCGATTTGTAGAATTAACAAAAACAGAGCTAGAAACGTTAGTCGGTATGCTCCTCCTAAGATTAAGAGGGCAGGCCTTAACCTTCCTAAAGCAAATTGAAAATACTGTAGGAGATGATGACAATTTGCCAATAAATACAATAGACAAATTGTTAACGGCATTCAAAGATAGATTTATCGAAACTAGTTCAACGAATAAACTAAAACACTGAACGGTATGCTTTGACAATACAAAGAACGTGAGAGAATATTTACACAATATACGAATTTCAGTAGAAGCAAAATTCGGAAAGGGTTTCAGGAGAATTGTATGAAAAAATCAAACTACACCTCTTTTTGCAAGAGCTTCCCCCAAATTATATAGAATGATAATATCCAAAAATATTCAAACGATTGGATCTCGCAGTTCGGGAGGTGGGACGAATGATCAAAATTGATACAAATGTGGCAAATCACAGTAAAACAAAAATAAATAGCCTAGGCGAATCGACCGCAAGGCTAGCCTCCCTCGAAGGTCAGGCTTCTCCAAATTTCTTTTCAAGAGATAATTTCCCAGTGCCACAAGTAAATAGAATGCAAGAACCCACTAGGAAGAAAACAGTACGTTTTCAGCCCATTAAACTAATCAATTATGGAAATAGTTCCACAATTGTAAGATGCTATAACTGTAATCGACCTGGGCATATCGCGAGAGAGTGCCGCTTTAGGATTAGAGACATAACGGCACCAGGGAATGCCGTCGGTAATACACAAAATTATGGCAACCATTTGTTCGGGAGAACAAATTTTAGCGCCAGTGGTGCACAAGGCTATAGCCAGGGAAGATTGCGCCAATCAGTACTTCACAATGCGTGCCAACCGAATTTGTATAACCCTCCCCCCAATAGACAAAATAATTATCGATTCGAAAACCCAAATACTCGTCAAAGCCAATACAGTGCAAGAATGGTATATAGAAATCCCGAAAATTTGCCGACGGGAAACGCAAATTTTTCAAGCCAACCGAAATATAAAATAAATCTGCAGGGAAACGTGTCAGGTCCCTCAGAAGAATAAATTGGACCCAGAAGGGGCCTAGAATATTTTATAGGTCCAACCCAATAGTAGTACCGTCCTTTAGTGATAGTAATAATAAGTTACCTATATTTAATGATTTTTGTGTGGCAAATGTTTACTTCAAGGCACTAATTGACTCTGGTGCAACGGTTAATATCATAAACTCATACGTATTTAATAAGTTGCCTCCGCATATTAGGCGACGGAAGAATTTAATAATCCAAATTTAACTAGTGTAACAGGGCATAAATTGGATGCAAGAGGTTCAATTCGCCTAGACGTGAAGAGGGATAATAGAATTTTTCCGACAAACTTTATAATATGTAACAATTTTCCTTATGAATCCATCATAGGCGCTAATTTTTTAAGGTCGAATAAGGTATTACTAGACGTAGCGAACGAAAGGCTCGTATTCCCAGCAAATACCCTTTCCCCTACTTTAAGAAATTGTAACAGAGGTTGTGAAGAGGGTGTAACAGTAAATAGAATTTCTGGCGGTATAATGTCACAATCTTTTGAACCTCATGTCTTGCTACAAAGAGGACGTGGCATAACCAGAAATTCGCTTTCTTATTCTGAGCGATATTGGAGAAGTGAAGCAAATTTAAATAATGAAAGGGATGACTCAGCAAAAATTAAAGTAGGAGATATGCGACAATATAAGTCGAATCAAATCAAGGAAATATGGAAATATGGAAAGAAGTAGTGAACCCCAATTCGGTTGAGGCGCAGCCAATGTTATTGGCAGATAGTGCCAGTCTAAATATAATAGACAATGAAAATAAAGAATAATATTATGGATTCGCGATACGAAAAACAAAAATCCCTCCAAAAACGATGCAAAGAGTACAAATATCACAGATGATTGAACCAGTGGATAGCAAATCCGAAATATGGCTTGCGATCCCGTCGAACGAAATTCCTGAAAATCTGTTATGCGAAGAACAGATCATATCGTACGACAAAGGAGAAGGTTTTATTTGGATAACTAATAACCATGAGAATGATACAATTACGATAAAAAAGGGAAGATGTCTAGTTCAAATCCAAGTTATCTCGGAGAATGATTTAAATAGATGGGAAAATTCCAAAAGAAACCTAGTTAACGGCATTAAAACTTCAAATAACAAATACCCTCTAACTAAATCACAGTTTTTAAACAAACTTAATATGGATCATATTACGGACTTAGAACTTAAGAAAAAATTATGCAAATTATTATGGAATTTCAAAGATGTGTTTTCCGCATCTGAAGATGACATCGGACGATACCGTGTTTATGAACATTCAATTCTAACGACCGGTAATCCTTACGCGAAACAGCCATATCGTGTACCGTATAAGCACAAAGAGTGGTTAAATGATAAAAGTCATGAATTAGAAAAAATGAGATTATACGCCCCAGTATAAGTCCGTATTCAGCACCAGTGATCTTGGTCCCAAAAAAGAATGGTGACCTGAGACTTGTAGTAGACTATAGAGCCCTTAAAAAACAAGTAGTTAGTGATAAATTTCCTTTACCAAGAATAGACGAAATCCTTGACTCTATCTCAAGCAAAAACAAAAGTTTTACTTCTTTAGATCTTACCCAAGGCTACCACCAAGTGAAAATAGCCGAAAAAGATGTCTATAAAACTGCATTTTCTACAACTGAATGCGGTTCCTATGAATACTTAAGAATACCTTTTGGACTTAAGATAAGTTCAAGCCCGCTATGTAGACCCTTATTGCATCTATTAAAAACCAACAAAGAGAAAAATCTAAAAAAAAAACAAACAAACGAGACTGTGTATTTGAATTATGGTGAATTTTACGCTACAAGACAATATTAAACAAATACACTAATATTATTACACATATATTGATTTTAACAAAACGACATTATTATCGTGTTGGTTTCAAATATATAGAATTTCCATTGGGAAACCTAAAACATAGGAATTTCTTCTAAGTTGTTATAGAATAATGACCATATAAGAGATTAATTCCTTTAACTTTAAGTAAGTCCTCTTATAATGCTCCTTAGTATACACTATTACACACACTTTATTTTAGTTTCCTTCAACACTTATTTAATTCTACATTATATTTAAAATAACCATTTAAACAGAAGTTACGCTGCATCATTGAGTTTGAGGTCTCAGTTTACAACATATTTCATGCCTTCATTGTTCACGCACGTCCGTGCTGTTTAAGAAACGCATGTTGCAGCGTCGTAACCGCACGGTTTTACGTAAACGACACTTACAATGAGGGAACTAGACACAGCAAGGACGAGTGGAGACCTCTCTACCCACTCGTTTTCTAATGTCTCCCCTTTTTCTTGGCTTAGACATTTTCATGGGGCTCCGGGTTTAAATTCTTCATTTCAGTCGTTTCCACATGTTCTTCCTTCGGGTGTTGCCTTCGTAGTCTCAAAATTCTTCCATAGTTATCTGTATTTAATTATAATATTGACGTATCTCTCGGCAATACGTTACGTGTTTCTAACAATGCTAACATAGTATTAAGTCGATGAACTTCCCACGATGGCACATTTGTACTGAGGAACTTTAATTCAAACACTATGTTATTTTCATTATTCTTATCTGTGCCTAAATGCATCAAATAAACCAACAAATCATTGGGAAGATCTAGGCCTCTTAACGCATTCGATATATCTTTTTTCGCATCTTTTCACGAATTACTTTGTGACGACCGTTCAGCTCAGGAAAGTGGATTATTTATGACTTTTACTACTCTAAAAATTAATTGTATGTGCGACGCATTACAACATTTTTGTTCGCGTACAATAATATCAAAACCAGGGAACGCTTTGGATCCGAAATTTTCATCTTCTTCAAAAAGTTTAGTGCGATTTTCTTTGTGTCATTATAATCTCGTGTGGTATCTTCTAGTTTGTTGGATTTTGTTTCAGGGTTTATACCATCAAAATTCCAGCAGTTTTTATACAAAATTTTAAGGAAATTTCCGCAGTTTAGTAGGTTATACCCTCGATCTATTAATAGTGTTAAGAAACTAAGAGGTAAAAAGCGATTATCACCATTACTACAATTTGGCTCCTTTTGGTATCGATTATTGCTTTTCAGATAGGCCTTGGTTCCGTCGTCTTGATCTGAAATGATCAGTTTATAACTACGTATATTTATGCTAATAGTTTTTTGTTTCTAGTAATATTATTTTTTGTAAAACTATTTGCCATGTGCCTTCGGCACGAGAATTTATTTTTGATATACTACACATGTACGGAAATACATTGGAAAAAATTTTCTTTAGTATTTTTATAGCTATACGATTTTGTTCCTAGACAAAGAGTTTTTAAATTATTATTCCTTAATGATGCCAAGCCATTAGAATTTCTTAATTCTGTATTGGCTAAGCGTATTTCCTTCTCTCAGGTTTTTTAACCATTCTACCTGACTGCGTGGTTACTTTTTCCTCTGTTTCTTGTGGTTATTTCTTTTTAGGTTTTTTTAGTGATATAAGATCGAATTTCTTGTATTGTTTTTTTAAAAATTCTTGACCTTTTAATTTTGTTGCTTTTGCATGCGTAACGCTGAGGTCAGTTTTGATTTCCCTATTTCTTTAACTACCATATGATCTGATTCGTCGTCAGACTCTTCAAAACTGGTTTTCGATAATTCCGCATTAGACCTTTTAGAAGTAGCACTTCGCGTTTTTGAGGTATCACCTGCCCTTCCTTCGTAAATTTCTACTCCTTTGGAAGTAGAGGGTTTATTTTCCCAATCCTCGTTTTGAGGTCTTAATTCGGGAGACTTGAAAGAATCTTGAGAACTTTGATAGGAAGCAAAAGTTATTGCCGGTTTCCTCCATTGTTTAAATGCCATGTCTTCAGGGGCATGGGGCATTTTTTGCACTACTGTTTCCCTCCACGAAGACCATCCTTTAGGCTGGCATTAGGTACGATTATATCTTGATATTGTTCTTCCTGGGCATCCTTTGGGGTTTGATTCCACGGTATTGTACTTTGCCTTGTCTTTATGGGGACATTTATTAAATCCATACCTTCTCGCAAATTTGTTTTAATTAAATCTTTAGGAGGAGTTTTCTTTACACTAGTACCCGGAGTTTCTACGGCTATGTTCAATTCCTCCTCCAGCGACAGGGGTCTCTCTATTGGGGTTGCTGGGGAAACCATATCGTCTGGAAATCCTTTGGGGGGACAAGGGGTCGAAATTCTATCAGGAAAAAAATTAGTTTTTGGAGAAATTGTATAATCTAATTCTTCTGTGCTTTCTGACGATGAACTTTTTGGACTTTTTGGCGGTTTTATTCTCGCTTGCGCTATGGATTTCCTTTGGGGAATAACTAGGTTTTTCATGGCTAAAAGTTCTTCGAAGCTTTCCTCGTCACTATCGTTTTCAAAATAATCTTGTTTGAAATTAAACGGTTTTAACTCGGCTAACCTTGACTTGGGGGGTTCATCTTCCGCGCCTGACCAATTGGTAGATGAGGGAAGCAATACCCATCTTTCCGAGAATTTGACTCCTTTTATTCGGCTAACATGTGCTTTGTAAGTTCTTCCATTGTCAGGGTTCACCATTTTAAAAGTAAAATCGTTATCGTACTTTTTGACTATTCTGTACGGTCCAGAATATTTATTGGAAAGATTCTTGCCTTCCGCCTTTGTCCTCATTTTTTAGGTAGACGCAATCTCCTATCTTAAAATCTATATTCCCTTTGACTCTGGGTAGGTTTCTTAGCTCTTGACTTTTTTTACATTTTTCCAACTCTTGCCTAACAATTTTATAAGTTTTTTCTCATCCTGTTTATGAACTCTTGTTTGTAATCCTCCGTGTTATTATAATATTGTCGGGATTCAACAATGTCATGATACAGTAATCTGAAGTCGTGATGAAATAATGAATAAAAAGGACTTTCTTTAGTTGTCTCTGAATAAGCAGTATTTATTACATTGGTCAAATAATGTAGGAATTGATCCCAGCTATTACTGTTGTCTTTTGTATAAATGCTTAAAACATTTGAAAATATTTTATGTATATTTTCGATTTTACCATTAGCTTGTGGATGATAAGGAGATAGTAAAAATAATCTTGTTTCTTTTCTAAGAGTTTTGAATTTATCTGACAACACATCATCATTCACAAAATAATTAATAAGTGCTAGACACATTTCATCCTTTTTTTATTTATTTTTATATTTTCCAAGGACAGGGGACAATGGTTATTCTTAGTTTCTTTTACTCTATCTTTAACTTTGTTTTTCTTATATTCATGTTTACTCCTAGTATTGATAGCATTGATTTCGTTTTGTTCGGCTTCGGACGGCATATTTTCTGGGAATCTACTTAAAAAATGCACAAGCTGCATTTTGTTTGCCTTTTAAATATTCAAATTCGTAATCTAGGTCTGTGATTTTCATAATCCATCTAGCTAGAATTCCCGTGGGTTTTTAAAAAGTCCGCAAGTATTGCAAGCTTTTATGGTCTGAGCGTAGTATAAATTTTCTAACAATTAAATAATGTCTAAATTTATCCAAATGGTGGATTATAGATAATAATTCTAGGTTTGTGGCAGAATGACTACTTTCACCTTTTGCTAAAGTTCTGCTCGAATAGTATACAACTTTTTCTATTACTTTTTGTTTAGGCGGTCCTTGTAAAGGATCAGGGTTTTTTATGGGAATTATTTGGGAATAATAGCACCAATCCTTTTGAACTAGCATCAGTTGTGACCACGAATTGTCCGTTTTCAAAATCAGGTAACGATAATATTGGTTCAGAAGTGAGTGCTTTTTGAGACGGTCCAGGGACGTTTGAGCTTCCTGGGACCAGGTAAAATTTTGGGAGTTCCCTTTAGTCAATTCAGTTAGGGGTTTCACAATTTGGGCGTAGTTGCGCACGAATTTTCTAAAGTAACCAATAAGACCTAGAATTCCTCTTAATTCTTTCATAGTTCTAGGGGGTTTGAGGTTTTCAACACATTTTATTTTGTCGGGTCTGGGGATATCTTCCCTTGTCGTCACCACTACTCCTAAAAATTTAATTTTAGTTTGAAATAAATTTACTTTTTTAGGCCGGCATTTTAAATTGCCCTCTCTGAATTTCTCGAACACTAGCTAGTGTTGCTAAGTGTTGTTCAGCGTTTTCTCCTACACATATGTAGCAATGTTGTATGCTTTGGGTACTCCAATGAAATATACACTCTCACTATCATGACAACACACGCATATGTTTCCAATAGTTTTACCACTAGTGCTTGTTTCGTAGTTCAAATATTGTTTTTTGTTAGCATTCAACATAACGATGACTTTATCATTTGTACACACTTTCTTTGAATAATTCATCTTCCCCTTTTTTTTAAATGTGATGCAAGTGTTTATCCTTCCAATGTACAAAAAATATTGATTTAATACATGCAACAAACTAGGTAGTGTCGATAAACCAGCCATAGAATACACTGGTGTGGCCCGCGTTGTGTCTATGAGTACCCATTGAGCACCATTAGTACAAACCAAAGCATATTTAATTTCATTTTAAGACATTAAAAAAAAGTTTGAAAAATGTCCTGTTGTAGTAACAAGGCCTCCACTATGGCGTTCCCCAATCATTAAAAACCAACTGTCAAGGCCATAGCCCTTTATTTATGAATGATCTTTGTAATAGTCCATTCCATGAGCCTTTGGTCTTGGACCAAGAGTAGCAACATAGCAATCAATATCAGGACAAACCAATACCAGCTTTTTTGTTTAATATGATTTAAGTGTCCATCCTTCCAATGATACAAAAATACTGTTTGAAAATATGTAATAAACTATATCTTGAATAATTATTCGATTTTATTTCTGCTCATCTTCGATTTAATGTAGCAGCTCTTTACTTTTAGTTGAAAAACATCCTTTGTGGAAAAAAGCCTTCTTATATTTAATTTGTATTGCTATATGTACTACTTTATTCAACACTGAAAGTATGTATTCCCTCACTTATTAAAAACAAACTATGTGCATACTTAAGTTTAACTTTGGAAAAGAAGCATTATTTTATCATACTGTTTGCAGTCCTTAGCTGTTACAGATATCACTTATATTTAATTTGCATGGTTATATGTACTACCTTATTCAACACTGAAAGTGTGTATCCCCTCACTTATTAAAAAAAAATTAATATAGCAGCTCTTTACTTTTAGTTGAAAAACATCGTTTGTGGAAAAAACGCCTTCTTATATTTAATTTGTATTGCTATATGTACTACTTTATTCAACACTGAAAGTATGTATTCCCTCATTTATTAAAAAAAACTATGTGCATACTTAAGTTTAACCTTGGAAACAAAGCATTATTCTATCATACTATTTGTTGTCCTTAGCTATTACGAGATATCACTTATATTTAATTTGCATGGTTATATGTACTACCTTATTCAACACTGAAAGTGTGTATCCCCTCACTTATTAAAAAAAAATACACATCATTAAGTTTAGCCTTGAAAAAAAGGCATTAATCTATCATTCCCCAATTGGTTTTACTCAGATCAACCCTTAAATCCTAAAAGAGTCATCACCCTAATAGGGAGCCCTGTACTCCAACCCCCTTCGATCCGCAAAAATAATAAAAATATGAAAAATAAGGCTGAAAATGAGCAAAATTTAAACTCTGTGTTTTGAAACTCTCAAAACATTGGTCCCCTAAGCCCTAGAAAATATTATAAATATGAAAAAAAATATTAAAATATGGTACATAATTGTTTAAAATCGACAAGTGTTAGGATAACCTTAGTCAAAAATTTCCCGCTAGATGAGTCTGAAAACGGTGTCGCAGTGCTATTACGCTCTAATTTTTGAATTTTGTAAGCCTTGGATCTATTAAACCCAGGTAAAATAAAGAAAAATGAGTAAAAATATTAAAATATGGAAAATAATCTCTTAAAACTCTCAAAATATTGGTCCCCTAGGCCCTAGAAAATATTAAAAATATAAAATAAATTTTAAAATATGGTATATAATTGTTTAAAATCGACAAGTGCTAGGATAACCTTAGTAAACATTTTACCCTAGATATATGTTGAAAACGGTGTTGCAGTGCTATTACGCTCTCGTGTTTTAATTTTGCAAACCTTGGATCTATTAAGCCCGGTGAAAATAAAGAAAAATACTAAGATAATGTCTTAAAAATATCAAAACATTGGTCCCCTAAGCCCTAGAAAATATTGAAAATATTAAACAAATGTTAAAATATGGTAAATAATTGTTTAAAATCGACATTTGGTAGGATAACCTTAGTCAAGATTACCCCCTTCCTAGATGTGTGTAAAAACCGTGTCGCAGTGCTATTACGCTCTCGAGTTTGAATCTTATAAGCCTTGGATCAATTAAACCCGGTGAAAATAACGAAAAATGTGTAAATAATGTCTTAAAACTCTCAAAGCATTGGTCCCCTAAGCCTAGAAAATCTTAAAAATATGAAACAAGTGCTAAACTATGGTAAATAATTGTTTAAAATCGACAAGTGCTAGGAATAACCTTAGTCAAAATTGCCCTCTAGATATGTGTGAAAACGGTGTCACAGTGCTATTACGCTCTCTTGTTTGAATTTTGTAAGCCTTGGATATATTAAACCACGGTGAAAAATAATGAAAAATGTGTAAAAATATTACAATACGGAAAATAATGTCTTAAAACTCCCAAAGCATTAGTCCCTAAGCCTTTAAAATTGTTTAAAATCACTAAGTGCTAGGAAAAATTTAGTCAAAATTACCCCCTAGATATGTGTGAAGACGGTGTCGCAGTGCTATCACGCTCTCGTGTTGAATTCTGTAAGCCTTGGATCTATTAAACCCCGAGAAAATAATGAATTTTTTTATATACAAAAATACGGAAAATAATTTCTTAAAACTCTAAAATATTGTCCCCTAAGCCTAGAAAATATTAAAATATGAACACAAATATTAAAATATGGTAAATAATTGTTTAAAATCGACAAGTGCTAGGATAGCCTTAGTCAAAATTGCCCCCTAGATGTATGTATCTCAAAACATTGGTCCCCTAAGCCCTAGAAAATATTAAAAATATGAAACAAATATTAAAATATGGCAAACAATTATTTAAAATCGACAAGTGCTAGGATAACCTTAGTCAAAATTGCCCTCTAGATATGTGTCAAAACGGTGTCGCAGTGCTATTGCCTCTCTTGTTTGAATTTTGTAAGCCTTGGATATATTAAACACGGTGAAAATAATGAAAAATGTGTAAAAATATCAAAATACGGAAATTAATGTCTTAAAACTCCCAAAGCATTAGTCCCCTAAGCCTTTAAAAAATATTAAAAATATGAAACAAATGTTTAAATATGGTAAATAATTGTTTAAAATCGGCAAGTGCTAGGAAAAATTTAGTCAAAATTACCCCCTAGATATGTGTGAAGACGGTGTCGCAGTGCTATCACGCTCTCTTGTTTGAATTTTGTAAGCCTTGGATCTATTAAACCCCGAGAAAATAATGAATTTTTTTATATACTGAAATACGGAAAATAATGTCTTAAAACTCTCAAAATATTGTCCCCTAAGCCCTAGAAAATATTAAAATATGAAAAAAATGTTAAAATGTGGTAAATAATTGTTTAAAATCAACAAGTGCTAGGATAGCCTTAGTCAAAATTGCCCCCTAGATGTATGTATCTCAAAACATTGGTCCCCTAAGCCCTAGAAAATATTAAAAATATGAAACAAATATTAAAATATGGCAAACGATTATTTAAAATCGACAAGTGCTAAGATAACCTTAGTCAATATTGCCCCATAGATGTGTGTAAAAACGGTGTCTAATCATTTCGTATCTAGTCTGGCTGCATGCAAAACGCCTTACCAACGTTTTAAAGTGACTCGAAGAATCAGCTTTGTCCAGCGTATGTCTCTAACAATGTTATTTTGAAAAGTGAATAAGATCGTATTATGCTTGGAATTGCATAGAAGAAATTTTTCTTAAAAATGAAACATGAAAAATAGTGGGGAAAAAATTGGATGTATGTACTTCAAAATACTTTCCCGGGAGATATTGTAATCTATAGACACATCTTCGAAAAATAAATTTTCACAACACAACCCCTTTTTAAATAGCTAGAAGTAGGTCAAGTGGAATTTTTACTAATAATTTGTGTAATTTGTCTCTTTAGATTATGGGAAACTTTTAAAATGACAACATTCTAAATTGCCATATTTGATATTGTTACGTAAGAAAGTGTCAAAATCGAATGTTTAATTCGTTTGACTCCAAAAAGATTGGGTCTGAAGACATTTTTTATAACTTTTTTCTTACATTTATATCTCTTAATGGAGCCACTATTCCCTCATATATAGCTTAATTGATATGCAAATAATATTTCAAGCCTGTCTCGCCTTTAAATAAATATTGACCATACTCCTCGTTTAGTACTTGTATATTATACAGACCACGCTTATAAATTTAAAATCCTCGCGTCAAATATATTTGGAATAAATATATTATTTGTGATATCGATGATATTTATTCCATAGTCAATAACAACAATTAATATTTCAAGCCTTCCTCCCTTTTAAATAATTATTCCATTTCTATTTGCACGTAAGAATCTCATGTCAAAATTCCTTGCAAGAAATAATCTGTAATTTGTCACTTGAATTCTGACGCTCTCTCTAAAGTAGGTCAAAATTCCTTTCTCCTTGCTTAGTCTTCCGTTATCGTCATAAGGCTATTTGTAGAGCTAGGTTCAGAATATAGATGTGTTGTTCTGGGTCAACTCCATTTGTCTTCCATATATGGGTGTATCTTTAGAAATCATTACGCCTTCACAACTGATAAGTATAGATTGGTGATTTAAATTCTCAGGGTTTCAAGCTGTGGTAGATTTCTAATTATTTTTTTTTAATCCTGAAATTTTCAGATATTCAATTTTAACGTTAAAATCTTGATATGTTTGTTCAGTGCAAAATTAAAAATTTGAATTCGGCTCAGGTTTAGCATTAAGTAAGAGAATTGTCCTGTAAAAATTGTGATTTATAAACAACCAATCGTGGAAATATGTTTAGATGGCATGTATCAAGATAAGTATAAAAATCCTTAGCTGTATATATAGCGGTTTATACAATTTTATGGAGAAATATATGAATCCCCTATACAAAACATAGCTTTCAATACTGGTTGGTATTGAAAATGTAAGAAATTCTGAAGTAGTATTGTAATTGCATTCCGTTTCTGTGGTAAACTCAAGTGGTGTGAATTTCCAATTTTTTCAATATTTTATTAGTAAATGTTTGAAAAAAATCGATGCCATTCCACTGATTCAAACTGAGAATTCAGAGACCCATCTATTCGGTTAGATAAAAAAAACAAAAAAAATACATTATTATTTGCCTTCTCTTATAAACAATTTTTTGAAAGTCTATTTATCTTAAAAGATTACTCCGACCTTTGAAGGAGTATTTTGATTCATATACTTAGTTTTAAATGTATACGAACCTTTATTAAAGTTCTGATATTTTTAAAGATTTTGGCCTTTATATTAATGTTTTAGGATGAAGACAGGAGGAGGTGTTAAGTCGTATAATGCAGAGCTTTAATTAGATAAAAATTGGCAGTAAAGTGGCCACCATTTGCTCACCGAACCCAAAACGTAAGTAGTTGGGCAATAATTGATTCTACGACAGCTCTCCCAGGATTTCTACGGAAGCCTTCTGACGTCACGGTAGCCATAGGAAAAATAGCACTGAATTTACATGGCAGCCCTCTGACGTCACGCGACACACCCGTTTCTAGCTCGAAAGAGTTAAATGTCCTTGGCAAGAGTTCAAGGACACCCCTTTTTCCCCGTTTCTAGGCAAAATCATGTCTAGACACACCCCCAGGTGGTGAAACTCCCATGCCTTGTTACTGGGCAAAATCATGTCTAGAAACACACATGACCCCCCGCCCCCCAGTTGGTTGAAACTATTGCTCGAGGATCAGTTTTTTTCTGGAAGTGGGACAATCAACATGGATGCTTATACATTATTGAACATTAAAAGTGTTGATGAAACGGGGCCTAGAGTGCCTAAGGTGGCGGTAGAAATTACAAGGGGATCCCGACTAACCATAGAATGGGACACGATGTATAATGAATATGTTATAACATTAAGCAAATTCAAGTCGGAAGAACAATTGTGCTTCAAGGCTAAGGTGAATATAGCGCATATAAAGAAAACAACAAGATGGATTAAATTCGCTGGCGAAATATAAGGAAGAGAACAATTTATAGAAAATAGTCTGTATTTGGCAGAGAGAGTGTTAAAATGGATAAATTTGAGAAACAAAAAATCATGCGTAATCTAGTAAAATTGGAAAAGTGGTTAGTTTTAGATGATGACTTTCTGGAATTATCTCTTCAAAGAAAGATATTTTCTAGAGAAATGCTTAACAATATAATGGGAACCAATTCCCCTTCTTTGGACTATTGTATGAAACATGGTCGTCGGAATTCCCACGCTTTTACTCAATTTATAGATATATTGATTGATACAAAACAAAATGATATTGTGGTTTTGCTCTTAACCACTACATAGATGGCCATTTTGTAAAGCTCCTAGGAGACATTGTTTGAGAGTCAGTTTGTTTGTAGAAGTGGACCAGTCAACATCAAAAAAATGTTTTAAAAATGCCAATTTTGCTTGTGAACTTTTGGCAGCTCGTCATCCTGTGAGAATTGTACTTTTGCTGATGAGTATAATGAAAAGTGTAAATTATGCAATCCGTGTAAATTGTATAGAGGATATGCTTTGCAAATTAAAGACTGTAATTCTTGTCTTGAAGAGATTTGTAACCCTCATAATGGATGATTCTTATACTCCAATTTTCACTATGTTTAATGTGATCAATGGAAAAATACTGACCGCGGCATTATCGCAAAAAATCCTAAACGTGAGTTCAGTTTATTTTTAAGAGACTTGTATCGTCGTGGCTTTAAATTATTTTGGGAAGAAGAACCTGGTCTACGCTTCAATTGCTGGAATAATAAAATAGTCTGGTTTTTATGACATCGCTGTCAAGATACTGGCTATTATGATTATAATCCTACAGACTTTTATATGGCTGTTAAAGAAAGTGATTCTTCATATGAGAATTGTGTATGTGACATTGCTTCAAATAAGCAAATTGAAACACGTCAGTTTGATCATATGAATCAAATTAGTATTATTGACATTACAAAGAGATTTAATAAATGAGAAGTTACCCTATATTGTAGAAAATGTGACCCTGACTTTGCACGTCAAGACAAATACAAGCTGAATCCTGACGAGCTACCAGTGCTTATCGTTTCCGATGATTACCTATACGTAGAAAAAGAAATCCAAAGGACACAATGTTTTGTACACTAAATTTTATTAATAAACAAATTTATATATCATGCTTAACTCATTTCACTTTTAGGGCACCGAAATTTATATTATAGAGGTAAGAAAGAGTATTCACTACTAAAAAGTCTTTCAATCGAGGATTGTCACCATAAATCTTGATAAATTCCATGTAAGTATGTCCACGACTTCGAAAAACAAAATATAATAGGGCATGAAAACCACAGCTTTTCGTTCATAAATCTTGTACCCGCTTCCGATTTTTAATAATAGATCTTCAACTCTGCTCAAGAAAATTTTTAATATGAGGTGTGTAAAATGTATACGGCAAGCCAAGCGGATCAAAAAATTCTATATTGCTTCTTCTTTGAAAGATGCATAACCAATGCCCCGTCTTTACACTCAATGGACTGCTATTAACAATAATAAGGGTATTGTCAACAAGTTAAATATACTCCAAGGCATCTGAAGGTATGCAATAGGATTTATATTTGGACATGTAGAGGTCCAAGTTAAATACCTCGATAATTTGTTCCGTGTTCATGGCGCTAAGTCTAATAAAACACTGCCGTCAGGAGTAATTTCCCAATAGGTTTCAAATTGATTTAGCGAGATTAATGCAATGCTTTCCTCCAACGGTTTAGCAAAGGTACAGTCTATCCGTACATTTCCCGTCCGGACAATACTCATATCTTGAGTACCAGACAAATCTAAGACAATAATGCCATGCGTTTTCGCAAACATTTCTTCATTTATACTATTTTCGAACAATTGAGAATCTCGAGAGAGTCCTGTAGGATTTATCAAAGGATAAATTGTGGAGAGGGATTCCATTTACTTTACATACAAGCGAGGTAAGTCCAAATAATTCAAATTTATACGGGGAATCTGTCCATGATCCAACAGTGCTAGCACTTTTTACAAAAGCCAATGCCAATTTTGAAGGAATTTCGCCATTTATAAATGTCGAATCGGTATAGGTACGCGTACCTGTAGGAATATGACGCTGATTCGTGATTGTATGAGGAACAAGCTCTTAATTTTTCAATTGCCAAAACCACAGAACTCATAACTTGTTGTTTGCGTACATGAAGCATTGCCGACATGAGAGAAACTGTTACATCGAGTGCAGCGTCGAGTACTTTTCGTATAATATAATTGGACGGTGCAAGTTGTGGTTTTATAACAATCTTTTACATTAGGAGGCAACTATGAGGTATATTAAATATCACATGATTTAGTTTCCCAACTAAATGTAAATCTTTAGTTGTCGCCTCTCTATGAATAATGGTAGTATCAGTATTTGTTTTATATTCATATCCAATAGTCATACCCCTCAACTGCTTATAGTACATCGGCGTCATAAATATGAATTGTGTGTAACTTGCATAATTTGAAAGATTATTGCTCGTGCTCACCAAAGTTCCATTTATATAGACTCTTATTTGTCGAAATATATTATGAAATACACAATTTTCGTAGGATAAACCCCTCGGCGGCACCTGGTTTTTCATTGTTTGAGTTTTTAACAATTACATTTAAATCTATAAATTTCGAATTCAAATGATAAAGTACTCTTCATTAGAATAAATTTGGGAAAGATCTTAGGAAAAGAAATCCTTTTTAGATTTTTTTTAATTTCTTTGATGCTTTACACTTCCGGCTGACTTGAGACTGATGAGTGATGAGGTCTTTCTCCTCCTTTTTAAAAATTTCTCCGTTGTTTCAATCGCTCGCCGAAGGATCGTACGCTCGACCTGAGATTTTTCGAAACACTTTCTTGAATATCTTTCCCAAAGTCCATGTAATGTAGAGGAAGCAAATCCCCTGTAACCGGTGCAATATATTTTCTGGACAAGGGTAGTGCAGAGCAATAAAGCTTAGAAAACCAACTACCGAGACAGTAACAGGACATTGACGAACGACCCCTATTATAGTCCCTTCCATGTCTCAACTGGGGTGGTCCAAGAGTATCAACATAGCAATCAATATCAGGACACACAAACTGAGTTCTATTAGCCATTTCACTGAGTGTATCAAAAATTAGATATAATTACAGCCAAAACTTTTTTTATTGCAAGAGGATCACCCAATTCGCTTCTTAATGTTAACTGACAGAGCTCCAAATACGAAGTGTTGACTGGAACGTATTGAAGGTGCTTTATATTGTAGTGGTGAATATGGTCATTAGAGGTTTTTCGTTCAAGAACACGTAGGAGGGGGACATTGGTATTACCAACTCTTGATCTCTTGACAAAGGCTACATATAGAAATATACAACTGTCCGAAGAGAAGGCGGGTGGATACTCTGCGAAAATGACACTATTCATGCCATTAGCGCTTCCTGCTTTTTTTTACCGTTGATTACATTATCTTTAAAACCAAGCACTTCTCTTAGGTTATCATTGAAATAACCTGTTCATTGTCAATGGGCGAACTAATGTAGAGCTTGCCCTCTTCTTTTGAATATTTGAATTGAAAGGCACAATTTTTACGAGCGGAAATTTTTTTGTTGATTGCACGACACCATTTGTTCATACTCCCAAACTCCTTATATAATGTGGCAAAGGGGTATTCAAATTAATTCATATTTTCAATCAGATATTTATCGCTAACAATTGGCCAATCATGAGGTCTAATTTTTATATTGTTTGTATGATCATTTCTTAGGATATCATATGTATTTTTAAGAATACAATCTACAAGAGCCACTTCATACCTCAAATTTAATGCAGCGGAAGGTTTTGTCAAAAAAATCGCTCGTTTTATTCAAAATCTTCATATAGAGGATCAGAAATATTGGACATGGATGTCACAAAAAAACCTTCAGACATTATGGATGTCATCAGCAGGTATCCTCGAATCAAAATCAGAGTTGTATCCTAGCCAGTGAACAAGCAACTGTCACTTACCCTGGTGAGTACGAGTCTTTAGTACCTTTTCAATTTGATACAATCCAGTGTTTTTAACTTTTTGTAATTCATAATAATAAAAACCACCAAGAATTCCTTCATCTTTCACATCGCCAAGCCAATATGTTATAAGTTTAGTGCCTAGGATTTTTGACACTTTAAAAAGTTCAGTAGACCACAAATAATGTCCCTTTTCAAAAATATTTCTTGTGCGATTTATTCAAACAGTATCACCAAAATTAAACTTTTTTTTTCTCGCCTTTTCAGTAGAATATTGTTTAAGGAAATGTGTATTGCCACTATAATGAACTTCCCGAGGGCTAGTATTGAACAAGGATCGATGAGGACGCTGGTAGTATGTTTGCATGATTTTATCTAAATCATGAATAAATACAGCTGTATTTTTCAATGTACAATATCTTGAAATTAAAAGTCGAATGGTTCTTATTAAACGTTCTGGCAATGCTGCCTTTATAGAACTATGACTATTATAGAGTATTGTATTATGTTTCATTAGTACTTTTTCGAAATGTGGATTAACAAATTCACTTCCACGGTCTATTTGAATTTTTTTTATATGAATCTTGTCTAAAGATGGATTCAAGGCCTTTAGCAACTTATTTACCTTTCTTTACTGCAATGGAACTGCATATGCATACCGACTAAACATATTTAGTGCGAGTAAAATATACTTTCCTGGTTTTCCAATATTTTCATAAACAAATTTCCAAATTCGATCCATTTTGATCGTAACCGTCCACTACCCTTTTGTATACTACCAGGCGAATCAATACGTCTTCGCTTTTGTCTAGTTACCGGTGTCAAATCACCAGTAGGTGTGCTTTCCAGGAAAGATTTAAAATCATCTTCTACCTTTAATGGACTGTGTTCTCTTAGTTTCTTTAGAATTTGCTTATTACCGATAAGACTTTTAGGAAAATTTGACGACTGTTAAAAACTATATAAATGCTCGTCAAAGGATTCGACTCTTTTATGATTTGCAGTCAGGTTCAATAATAAATCAGTTAAATTGTAAGGCTTGCCCTGGGTTGTTACTTTATTCTTTTTCTCGTCAATTTGTTCATTTTCAGTGATATAAGTCAAGAGTCTTTTACTTTGTTCAAGGTAGGATAGAAGCAGCAAGTCTACAACACTTGTTAATAGCTCTTCCTTTTTCGGTGTTTCACTGTTATCAGAAGGTTGATCAATGACATTGACTTTAAGCGGTTTTTCACGATAAGGTTTATGTTTGTTGACAGGACGAAGGGCATTTTGAAGCAAAATTAATTTTTCATCATCAGCAATTGTTTCATTTTTAAGAATTTATAAAGATTATCTTCAAAATAATTCTTTAGGTGAAAGAGTAAGTTTAATTGGCGTCAATTTTGCTTGTGTACTTTGGGCAGCTGGTCATCCTGGGAGAATTGTACTTTTGCTGATGAGTATAATTAAAAGTGTAAATTATGCAGTCCGTGTAAACTGTATAGAGAATATGCTTTGCAAATTAAAGACTGTAATTCTTGTCTTGAAGAGATTTGTAACCCTCATAATGGATGATTCTTATGCTCCAATTGTCACTATGTTTAATGTGATCAATGGAAAAATACTGACCCCGGCATTATCGCGAAAAATCCTAAACGTGAGTTCAGTTTATTTTTAAGAGACATGTATCGAGATTTAATAAATATGAAGTTACCCTATAATGTAGAAAATGTGACCCTGACTTTGCACGTCAAGACAAATACAAGCTGAATCCTGATGAGCTACCAGTACTTATCGTTTCCGATGATTACCTATATGTAGAAAAAGAAATCCAAAGGACACAATGTTTTGTACACTAAATTTTATTAATAAACAAATTTATATACATGCTTAACTCATTTCACTTTTAGGGCACCGAAATTTATATTATAGAGGTAAGAAAACGTATTTACTACTAAAAGTCTTTCAATCGAGGATTGTCACCATAAATCTTGATAAATTCCATGTAAGTATGTCCACGACTTCGAAAAACAAAATATAATAGGGCATGAAAACCACAGCTTTTCGTTCATAAATCTTGTACCCGCTTCCGATTTTTAATAATAGATCTTCGACTCTGCTGAAGAAAATTTTTAATATGAGGTGTGTAAAATGTATACGGCAAGCCAAGCGGATCAAAAATTCTATATTGCTTCTTGTTTGAAAGATGCATAACCAATGCCCCGTCTTTACACTCGATGGACTGCTATTAACAATAATAAGGGTATTGTCAACAAGTTAAATATGCTCCAAGGCATCTGAAGGTATGCAATAGGATTTATATTTGGACATGTAGGGGTCCAAGTTAAATACTTCGATAATTTGTTCCGGGTTCATGGCGCTAAGTCTAATAAAACACTGCCGTCAGGAGTAATTTCCCAATAGGTTTTCAAATTGATTTAGCGAGATTAATGCAATGCTTTCCTCCAACGGTTTAGCAAAGGTACAATCTATCCGTACATTTCCCGTCCGGACAATACTCATATCTTGAGTACCAGACAAATCTAAGACAATAATGCCATGCGTTTTCGCATGACATTATTGGCATGGCGTTTTCGACCCCGGCATGATCGCGAAAAATCCTAAATGTGGGTTCAGTTTCCTTTTAAGAGACTTGTATCGTCGTGGCTTTAAATTATTTTGGGAAGAAGAACCTGGTCTACGTTTCAATTGCTGGAATAATAAAATAGTCTGGTTTTTACGACATCACTGTAAAGATACTCGCTATTATGATTATAATCCTTCAGACTTTTATTTGGCTGTTACAAAAAGTGATTATTCATATGAGAATTGTGTATGTGACATTGCTTCAAATAAGCAAATTGAAACACGTCAGTTTGATCATATGAATCAAATTAGCATTATTGACTTTACAAAGAGATTTGATAAATATGAAGTTACCCTATATTGTAGAAAATGTGACCCTGACTTTGCACGTCAAGACAAATACAAGTTGAATCCTGACGAGCTACCAGTACTTATTGTTTCCGATGATTACCTATACGTAGAAAAAGAAACCCAAAGGACACAATGTTTTGTACAATAAATTTTATTAATAAACAAATTAATATACATGTTTAAAACATTTCACTTTTAGGGCACCAAAATTTATATTATAGAGGTAAGAAAGAGTATTTACTACTAAAAAGTCTTTCAATCGAGGATTGTCACCATAAATTTTAATCAAGTCCATGTAAGTATGTCCCCGACTTCAAAAAATAAAATATAATAGGGCATGAAAACCACAGCTTTTCGTTCATAAATCTTGTACCCGCTTCCGATTTTTAACAATAGATCTTCCACTCTGCTCAAGAAAATTTTAATATGAGGTGTGTAAAATGTATACGGCAAGCCAAGCGGATCAAAAAATTCTATATTGCTTCTTGTTTGAAAGATGCATAACCACAGGAACAAGCTCTTAATTTTTTAATTGCCAAAGCCACAGAACTTATAACTTGTTGTTTTCGTACATGAAGTATTGCCGACATGAGAGAAACTGTTACATCGGGTGCAGCGTCGAGTACTTTTCGTATAATATAATTGGACGGTGCAAGTTGTAGTTTTACATCAATTTTTTACATTAGGAGGCAACATTTGAGGTATATTAAAGATCACATGATTTAGTTTTCCCATCTAAATATAAATCTTTAGTTGTCACCTCTTTAAGAATATTGGTAGTATCTTTACACTCGATGGACTGCTATTAAAAATAATAAGGGTATTGTCAACAAGTTAAATATGCTCCAGGGCATCTGAAGGTATGCAATAGGATTTATATTTGGACATGTAGGGGTCCATGTTAAATACTTCGATAATTCGTTCCGTGTTCATGGCGCTAAGTCTAATAAAACACTGCTGTCAGGAGTAATTTCCCAATAGGTTTAAAATTTATTAAGCGAGATTAATGCAATGCTTTCCACCAACGGTTTAGCAAAGGTACAGTCTATCTGTACATTTCCTGTCCGGACAATACTCATATCTTGAGTACCAGACAAATCTAAGACAATAATGCCATGCGTATTCGCAAACGTTTCTTCATTAATACTATTTTCGAACAATTGAGAATCTCGAGAGGGTCCTGTAGGATTTATCAAAGGATAAATTGTAGAGAGGGATTCCATTTACTTTACATACAAGCGAGAAAAGTCCAAATAATTCAAATTGATACGGGGAACCTGTCCATGATCCAACAGTGCTAGCACTTTTTACAAAGAGCAATGCCAATTTTGAAGGAATTTCGCCATTTATGAATGACGAATCGGTATAGGTACGCGTACCTGTAGGAATTTGACGCTGATTCGATATTGTATGAGGAACAAGCTCTTAATTTTTTAATTGCCAAAGCCACAGAACTCATAACTTGTTGTTTTTGTACATGAAGTATTGCCGACATGAGAGAAACTGTTACATCGGGTGCAGCGTCGAATACTTTTCGTATAATATAATTGGACGGTGCAAGTTGTAGTTTTACATCAATCTTTTACATTAGGAGGCAACCATTGAGGTATATTAAATATCACATGATTTAGTTTCTTAACGAAATATAAATCTTTAGTTGTCACCTCTTTAAGAATAATGGTAGTATCAGTATTTGTTTTATATTCATATCCAATAGTCATACCCCTCAACTGCTTATAGTACATAGGCGTCATAAACATGAATTGTGTGTAACTTGCATAATTTGAAAGATTATTGCTCGTGCTCACGAAAGTTCCATTTATATAGATGCTTATTTGTCGAAATAAATTATGTAATACACAATTTTCGTAGGATAACCCCTCGGCGGCACTTGGTTTTTCATTGTTCGATTTTTAACAATGACATTTAAATCTATAAATTTCGAATTCAAATCGATAAAGTAGTCTTCATTAGAATAAATTTGAAAATCGACATTTTCAGAGAGCGGTAGTTGCGGCTAAAATTGTTCATAGTTTTCATGTTTTACACTGACATCTACATTTTCAGCATTGAAAAGATTTAGAGATGAGGTGACTGAAGGGTGAGAATCTTTATGTGGTAAATATGCCATCTTAGGAAAAGAAATCCTTTTTAGATTTTTTTTAATTTCTTTGATGCTTTACACTTCCCGGCTGACCTGAGACTGATGAATGATGAGGCTTTTCTCCTCCTTTTTAAAAATTTCTCCGTTGTTTCAATCGCTCGCCGAAGGATCGTACGCTCGACCTGAGATTTTTCGAAACACTTTCTTGAATATCTTTCCCAGAGCCCATGTAATGTAGAGGACGCAAAATCCCCTGCAACTGGTGCAATATATTTTCTAGTCAAGGGTAATGCAGAGCAAAAAAGCTTAGAAAACCAACTGCCGAGACAGTACCAGGACATTGACGAACGACCCCTATAATTGTCAATTCCATGCCTCAACTGGCGTGGTCCAAGAGTAGCAACATAGCAATCAATATCAGGACATACAAACTGAGTTTTATTAGCCATTTCACTGAGTGGGTCAAAAATTACATGTAATTACAGCCAACCCTTTTTTTATTGCAAGAGGATCACCCAATTCACTTCTTAATGTTAACTGACAGAGCTCCAAATACGAAGTGTTGACTGGAACGTATTGAAGGTGCTTTATATTGTAGTGGTGAATATGGTCATTAGAGGTTTTTCGTTCAAGAACACGTAGGAGGGGGACATTGGTATTACCAACTCTTGATCTCTTGACAAAGGCTGCATATAGAAATATACAACTGTCCAAAGAGAAGGCGGGTGGATACTCTCCGAAAATGACACTATTCATGCCACTAGCGCTTCCTGCTTTTTTACCGTTGATTACATTATCTTTAAAACCAAGCACTTCTCTTAGGTTATCATTGAGAATAACCTGTTCGTTGTCAATGGGCGAACTAATGTAGAACTTGCACTCTTCTTTTGAATAATTGAATTGAAAGACACAATTTTTACGAGCGAAAATTTTTTTGTATCTAACAAAAAAGTCAAAACTAAAGATAAAAAAGAATAAAACCTCCTTCAATGCCTGAATGGGCTCTCTGACAGGTAAAAAGAAAAGGTGAAAAACGTCTTTGTTAGAAGGGAAATGGTTAAAAACAAGCTTATTTCTGAGTCTTTTAAAATTAGGGAGGGTAGGATGTATTCTGAAACTTCAATATTCTAGCAAATTGGTAAAAAATTGTCATTAAAAAAGAGCATTATTATGGGAAGGCACAGATTAAACCAAAAACTAGCGAGTAGTTGCTTTCGCAAGTAGTTGGTAATTAGTGGGGAAAATTTAATATTCTAGCTAAAAAGACAGAAAAAACCACATAAATTTAGGTACGAGTGAAGCTAACAGGGGGAGGGGGTACACAGATGTATCCAAAAAACTAACCAGTAGGCACTTAAAGAGTAAAAAAGGACCCTTATTTCAGAGACCTTTAATATTCTGGCGAAAAGCTTCTATTATGTTAAAAAAAAATTAGTGAAATGGCTAAGAACAACCTAATTTCTGAGAGACAGTATGTTTTAAAACTAGGCAGGGTAGGGATGCATTCTGAAACTTTAATATTTTAGTGAAAAATAGCATTATTAGCTTGAAATGGCGAGATGAATGTTCTCTAACAGTAAACTAGAAATTAGTGAAAAATATTATTATTAGGTTGAAAAAATAGCGAAAAATGTCTTTTAATATCTCTGACAAGCTTTTACTGTGTTGAAAAATGGCGAAAAGAAAGGCCTAAAAAGTTGAAAAAAATAGTTCGATATTTATGTAACCAGGTAAAAAATAGAGGCAAAAATGCTTACATCTCCAAATTCTGGCTGCACTTGGGTGCCGGATGGTCCTGGCAAAGCATGATGGGGGACAGCCTCACAATTTTCCTTAGGCGGGGCTGCTCCTGAGACCCTCGGCAAAGCATGATGAGGGACAACCTCATGATCTTGCGTGGGAATGGCTGCAGCATTATGAGCAGTTGCCCACTTTCTTTTCAATTTTCTGCCAGGTTGCATAGGGGCCTACATTGGAATTGGTTGTCTGATACGAGCGTGAAAGGCTCCGGACAATACAAGTTGAGTAGTCAATGGCTGCACCGGCAGTGCCCTGGAAGGGCCTGGTTTCTCCTGATGGGGAGCCAAGGGTTGCACGGGCAGTTTCCATCCGGAAGGAGGAGCATGTATGATTACTGATGCCCTTATTGGGGTTGCCTAATCCACTCTGGCACGTTTGATGGGAGCAGCAAGGGCAGGGAAATTCTGAAAAGAAGAGATAATATTAGTGTAAAATAATGACTCCCTATTTCAGGAGAAAAATTTAGTACCCAGCCTGTTACAGAAGAAAAACAGAAGCTATAAATATTTAAACATTGTCTAAAATAAGTCCTCTTCCTTTCAAGAAAGCATAAAATAGTTATCAAATAATCTAGATCTCAAAAATATACAGCCCTCTCCTTTCCGGAAAGGTAAAACTTGGTAACCACAGTTTTGTTATTGCCCCCCTCCCATCTTTAAATAAGTCACTCCTTTTTTCAAGAAAGCGTAGAAAATAGGCTTAGAAATAATACGTCATCGTTTCTTTACACGCAGGAATTTAAAAAATGGAAAATAAATTGAACACTATAGGGAAAAATGCTAGAGAATAATTTGTATGTTGCCTAGTCATTCATATGATTCTATTAATGGGGGGATACATATTGTTTTTACCTTTTATATGCAATAAGCAGTTTAAAAACTAGATTTTTGTCTAAAAAATAGAAAAGTGTTTTTATTACACCCATCCTCTCTCCTTACACTCAATTTCAAGGCCTAGAATGCGATTACTACACATTAATTTGGCAGAGTAAGTTCAGCTTAGAATTTTCTAAATCCGACATTCCCCCGTAAGGTTTATTAATTGACGTCAACCTTCTTCCTAGTGTCATTGTTTACCAAACACCCTTTCGGAGGGTTCTGCCTAAATTCACACCCTTGCTTTGTTAATTTAGACAAAGTGTGCACGATAGATTTGATGAATGCTAAGGTTTAAACAAGCGTCTCTAGAAATGAGTGGAAGATTGCAGAAAAACGAAAGTTATTAGAAAAAAGAATAATTTCTTCTTCGAACGAATTAAATTGTAATGAATGGGGGGAGGGGAAGGAGGGTTTACACAGTAGAAAAAAGAGTATATTTTGAAACAAAGCAAAGTGTAAAAATTTTTTTGGTGGGGGGGGGGTGTAGATAGATAGGCAATTACATGATTGTAGGTATTATCCATTGTTGAAGGTGCTCGTTGCGTCTTCAATAGCTTAAAAGAAACTGATTAGGAAATGTCTTTAACATATCTATATATAGCATATTTTGGCGGGGAAAAGTTCTCTGTGGCTTTTAATAGAAAAGCTTTGCAAGGGGTTTCAGCCACCTGGGAATTTTGTCTAGACATGCTTTGCATAGAAACAACACAGGGGATTTCTGACACCTGGGAATTTTGTCTAGAAAAGTAATGCGGGAGAGTTTTGCTAGCTGGGGGTATATCTGGACATTATTTTGGCACCTTAGGCACTCTAGGCCCCGTTTCATCAACACTTTTAATATTCAATAATGTATAAGCATCCATGTTGATTGTCCCACTTCCAGAAAGAAACTGATCCTCAAGCAATAGTTTCAACCAACTGGGGGGGGGGGGGTCATGTGTGTGTCTAGACATGATTTTGCCTAGTAACAAGGCATGGGAGTTTACCCACCTGGGGGTGTGTTTAGACATGATTTTGCCTAGAAACAGGGAAAAAGGGGTGTCCTTGAGCTCTTGCCAAGGACATTGAACTCTTTCAAGCTAGAAACAGGTGTGTCGCGTGACGTCAGAGGGCTGCCGTTTAAATTCAAGGCTATTTTTTCTTATGGCTGCCGTGTCGTCAGAGGGCTGCCGTAGAAATCCTGGGAGGGCTGTCGAAGAATCAATTACGGCCCCACTACTAACGTAGATTAATCTGTTTGCACTTCTCATATATTTACTTTCTATTATAAAAATTCCATAAAAAACAACAATGTTGTAAAAACAACCCCCTTCGCAAAAAAAGCAAACACAAATTTAATGACAGCCAAAAGAATTAATGATATCAATTTCTTTGCCTATGTGCCAAAGCAAGACTCGAAAACAAATTTTTGACAGTAAAAAGAAATCTAAATATTGAGTTTTTTCAGCTCCATTGTGACAGCACAATCTTGAAATATTATTTCGATAGCCTAAATCAGTTACGATTTTAAATTGCCCCTCCTTGTTATTACGAAATGAAGATTTTCGCATCCTAGTTGGCTTTTGTGGTAATACAGACTCCCTTGATAAATCTATATTTAATTAAATACTTCTAGGTGGTATGCGTCATCACTTAAATCTAACGGAGACCACACAAAGTAACTGAAACTTTGTTTCAAACTTGTTTTCAAAAAGAAACAACAATTAAATACTTATTAATAACTCAACTATTAAAAACCAATAACAAAAACTGACTTTTGTCCCAACCCCAACGAGAGCAAGTGACCCCAACCCAAATCCACCACTACGTTAGGGGGCTGGGAGGGCACCCCACGCCCCACCACCTGGACGTGCCACTGATCAAACTCAACGCATGTTGAAACGGTAACCTGAAATTTGAGACACCTTGCTGTCAAATTTCGTCTTATTAAGTTTGATGGCACAAAGGCTATCAAACCTACTCGGTCAATAACTTCAAACTGATGGCAAGTGGTTAGAGTAAAAAAAAATAAACATGACAAAGAGTGTTTCACAGAGTTAAATCAACACAAACTATGTAGCGAATTTGTTCTTTTGTAAGCTCTTGTACATAACTTCTACATAAAGTTTTCTTGAACAAATCAAGATAATTTTTTAAATAGAATTCATTTAAGAAATAGACAGAACATTGAAAAGAATTTTATTATTAAAAGATAATCTTTAGTTTCCCGCATTAGTTGCACAGTGGTTGTTCTAGGCCTGGACAGGGAGGCAGCTGCCTCCCCCCCACCGTTTTTAACATACAACATTAAATTCCTTTATCTTATATAAAACTTATACACGTGATATACCTTAACCCCCCAAATTATCAGGCCGAAAACCGCTACTGGAGCTGCATCCCAATTTGTGTTCTTTAATATGCCTATTACTGTAAACAAAGGAAATTTCATTAGCATTGATGAGATAGCCAAGCGCTTCGGACAGCACTCGGTCCTTAATTAAATGTGTTAATTTAGTCCTCTATCAATCACGATTTATTTATTTCGTCCGCATACGTAAAGAAAACTAAGCGAGAGAAAAGAGATTCGAAATAATAGTTCGATTTATAAATTATCCACATAATGAAGCTTCGATATGAGAAACAAAATGTTAGAATACGATTCCTGTTTGAAAATGATTTATTTCTTTTAATTGTATAATTGAGGAAAAATGGAAGAGAAAAATGATTTGCAAAAAGGAACATAATTTGAAAATTCAGGATAAAAAGACAGAGACTATTGTTCAGTTCCTACTCTAATATAACTTGTTTGTTCCTGCTACGAAAGTAAGGAAAAACAAGAAAGAAAAGAGACACAAAAAAGAAACTTAGTTTAAAAATTCAATCTGTGCGGATGGACAGCAATACTTTACTGCAGTCATTTTTGACAGCCCCCAATTGTGAGCTCAAGGGGAAGGAGAAGCTGTCCGCTCGTTTAGAGGAAGATATCAATGATCGGGAGATATAATGGGAAAAATCACACGTGGCATTGGAAGAGTAAGGTGGTACTTTTTGGGATTGAAGATATGATTGAATTGGGTGAGCCTGAGAAGGGGTCGGAGGTGTGTACTGCCAGTTTTCAGAGGCACTTGGTCCTAGAATTTGGGGGAAGAGTCATTTTTGGTCAGATATGATAGTCACTCCTTTTAACCAACAGATGGCTGTGGTCTTACATAGCAAGGTTTGATTTACTTATCAAGCTCTAGCCTTACCTAACTATGGTCCCGGGGGGATATTCTCTCGCATTGTCGGTTACTAATTATACCCTCCAAACCTTAACCCTTTAGCAATCATCCAATTTTGTATCCTCGGTTGGTATCAACATTTGTTTCTAACATATATGTCCTATGGGGTAAGACCCAGAAGAAGTTGCTTCATGCTTCATTGAGATGGTATCCCTATCATTCTAGTGAATCTTTTTGTTTTTCACCACAAGTAATTATGAACTGTGCGAAGGGGTAACTTCCAGTTTGATTCTGATGTGGAATGGTTTGGATTGATGTTGGTTAGGAGGCTAGTTCAGCCAGTTCCTCCTGATGCATAGTATCTTCCCATATTCTAGAACCCAATCCTTTGTTTTTCTAAAAGGTAAATTCTAGAGGGCGATAAAGTTTTCTTCTTTAATCGTGCTGCAATTCAATTTAATTGAATAACTTTTTTTGTTGAATTGAAAATTCAATTTTAATTGAATAACACATTACATTTTGTCCTGTTTCGGTTTTCTCGTTTTTGTCGGTCAGTAGTTTGGTATTTGCATTTCCATCTGATAGCAGGCCAAACTGAGTGTTTTATTGCCAATGCATGTCTAGGCAACATCAATAATAATAATTTTACTTTTTTACCACTCACACCAGAATAAAAGAAGAGCGGAGAAATACAAAAACGTAAAAGAAAAACAAAAACTTCAGCGTCAACGAACAAATTAAACAATAATTTTTTTCATTCGCTCTCATAGACCAGATGTAGAGGCAAAAACTTGAACAAGTTTTGCAAACCTCTTTTCTGCAATTTTTTCAAACAGGACACAATGACAACTGGGCCCACCACATTTTGCAATCTTATAATGAATGCGTTTTTCTGGTAGAGTGTATAACAAAGCAAAAGCTTGAGGTAGTTGCAATATACAAACCGGAGTTTTAGTCTACCAGTTTGCGTAAATTATTCCCAGAGCGATGATCAGGGTTGCCACCGCCATGGATTTATTAATGAAAACATGGATTTTCTAACCGTTGCCATGGATATTGGAAATCCCACGGATATCCATGGACTTGATTTAAAAAAAAAGTTTTTGTGAAATCATGGATTTGCTTAGGAATTATGAGTTTCACTTTTTCTCACAGGGATAAAATTGTCACCGCTCGTTAACGATGATTCTGAAGACATTCGTATGTACCTACCAGATCTTGTGGCTTCTGATGCTAAAGCTGACGAGCATTTAATGCTGAAAAGTCAACAGAAGAAATAAAAATCATGCTGATATGCAAGAGCATAAGAATGAGCAAAGCAAGAAACATTCCACAAAACGGGTACACAGCAAAACACACAATGTTTTTCAAAAAAGTGTCGCAGATGGATGGTCTTAAAGACTGGATATATAGGGACAAAAACAACCCCAAAAAGGCGTATTGTCCCCACTGTGGAAAAACAATTTCGACAATTGGACAAGCATGATTAGACACTCAAAACTGTTCAATACAAACAAACGGTTAATGAGGAGAAAACAGATGTCAGCTAGTGATCCACAAGCAGAGTGGGAAACAATCAAACAAAGAGAAAAGTGTGCAGACAGGACAGTGGCTTTAGAACTCAACCTAGTGACCTGGGTTGCCAAATATAATCTCGCCATATCAGTCATGGATACCCTGCCTAGTCTTCTGAAAAAGACAGTAACTGATTCAGTGATTATGGAAAACACAGCTTGTGTGCAAACGAAAACAACTCGTTTGATAAATGACATTATCTCTGCTGCTGATCATGATGAATTTTCTTCGGGGTTGAAATTTCGCTTATAAGAGATGAGAGTATAGATCTTACGACCATAAAGTTTGTGTTTATTCTGTTATTGACAAAAAGGTATTCGACCGAATTTTCGCAATGCCAGTCGTCACTGACGGAACTACCCTAATGTCGACAAGTCTTAACTTGATGTAACCGTGGAATCGAAATATTCCCTTAACCAGCCTCATTCGTTTTGCTTTGGATAACGCAAGAGTGATGCTTGGCAAACAAGTAGGTCTGGCTTCGCTTCTAGAAAAAGATGTGCCATGGCTCGCTATTTTTGGATGTATTCGCCATTCTTTTGCTCTTTCTTAGACCGCTGCATACAATGTCTGAGATCCCGAAATCTTTTATTTTGGACATGAGGTGTACAATTTTGTCGCGTACAACCCCCAAAGAAAAGGTGAATTGTCCGAGTGCCAAAAATTCGTCAGAGTTGCCGAACTCTCTTTCCGTCTAAGGCACGCTGGCTGGCAACCAGGCAAGAAGTAGAGAGGCTTCTGGAACAGTGGAATTCCCTAAATATTTTTCTCCAGAGCTTGCTTGCTGACAATATTCCCACTACAACAAGTATCCATGAGTGACTTGAAAAACTTAAGCTTCGGCTTTTTTCCCCTTTTCGGGACATATAATACCCGTGGTGAAAGAGCTAAATCGAGAATTTGAGAGCAAAAGTGTTAGAGCTCACTTCCACAACCCAACAGAAAATTATGCAGATCTTTGTCAAATATGAAGTCTTGAACAGAAATGACCACTTTAAGGATAAGGTGTGATTTTCCAGTAATTTCAGATCTTATAAAAACGTCTTTTTCGGTCAGTCTTAAAAGTCAAGGCGCCGTGCTTGGCTATTTCACTTATTTCAAGAAGGGGGTACGACGGAATGGGGTTATTATGAAACATATTACAAAAGATAGCCTAGAAACGCTGATACTGAATTAAAAACGGCACTTTAAAACAAGGGGGAAGTCTATTAAATTTGGATCTGAACTTCAGATTTCCCAAAACCGCTATCGAGCGAACAAAAGGCACCAACGCCGGTTTCAGAGTGTGTTGGGATACTTTTGAACGTTTTCATGCCGAGAGTGAGCTTGGGTCTCAGTGTTTCAAAAGACTGAATGATTTGATCATCAAGCTATTGATTGAAGAGACCCTCTTTCAGAGGTCTAAAACCATGTTGAGTCAATGAGCGGCATGTTTAATAAGTTTTATGACAGTTTTACTACAAATCCTACTGCTCAGTTGTGGATTTTGTATATAAAGCTTGTTCTGATCCTCCTTCAGTTTCTGATTGCCGAAAGAGCTGATGACTGGGATGGTCATTTGACAGGAACAAAACTGATAGGAGCAGATACCCGTGTCACTCTTCACACGGGTTTCTGTGCCGGGACGGGATGTACGGATGTATTCGTGGAAGGAAAGGACACAGACATTGTGGTCATCTTGCTTCAGTCTTTTAAGACGACTGAAAAGTAAAGCAATGCCAACCCTAATGTTTGGTTGACTTGCAGGACAAAGTCTTTTCGATCACTGAAGTTGCAAATACTCCCACCGTCTCTAGTGAATTCAATTGCGTTTTTACACCGTTTCACCGGTTGTGATACTGTGAGCTTTATTTTCTCCAAAGGAAAGAAGACAATCCTTGGAGCAGCTGTGCCGTGGTTAACTCGAATATCTGCTCTTACTGAACAGATTTTGGAAAAGATCGACCGAGTAGTTGAGCTTGAGGGAGATATTATGAAGCTGTGTTGCGAGATTTTGTTCACGTCATCATAGGCAGTGCAATCGTGCTGCCTAAGTAAAGAACGATGTTGGCACAATGTTTTATTTATTTAGACCAGGACACATCGTATCGAAGTAGTTGTCGTAGAAACATGTAAAAGGGCTCATTCGATTGGAAATTGGAACGGCTATTGCCCTTTTTAATAGTCGGAAGTGATTGGAAGGCAACTAACACACCTTCCACGCCCAAAATTTCCCCAAACACATCCAATCAAAATTTTGAAATAGCCATTTTGTTCAGCGTAGTTGATTTCCAGATAGAAATTATGTTTTTGCGGAGGACAGTCCCCCACAGCCAACAGGGCAAGAATGGCTGTAAGTTATGCTCTGGGGGCATATAAGAATTTTATAGAAAGCTTCGTCGTAGAAACTTCAAAAAGGGACCATTCGATTGGAAATTCAAAAGACTAGTGCCCTTTTTAAGGTCAAAAGTGATTGGAGGGCAACTAACCCCCCTTTCACGCCCACTTTTTCCCCAAACAAATCCAATGAAAATTTTGAGATAGCCATTTTGTTCAACGTAGTTAGAAGTTCTGGAAATTAGGTCTTTCAGGATGACAACCACCCACAGCCTTCAGGCCAAGGGTTGTAAGTTATGCCCTGAGGGCATACAAGGTTCTCATAGAAAGCGTTGTCGTAGAATCTTCAAAAAGGGCTCATTTGATTGGAAATTAAAACGGCTAGTACCCTTTTTAATAGTCGAAAAAGATTGGAAGGCAACTAACACCCCTTCCACGTCCACCATTTCCCCAAACACATCAAAAAAAAATTGAGATAGCCATTTTGTTCAAAGTAGTTGAAAGGTCCGGAAATTATATCTTTGAGGATGACACTCCCCCCACAGCCCTCAGGGTAAGGGCTGTAAATTAGATCTTGAGGGCATATAAGATTTTTATTCAAAGCTTTGTCGTAGAAACTTGAAAAAGGGCTCATTCAATTGAAAATTCAAAGGTCTAGCGCCCTTTTTAACAGTCAAAAGTAGTTAGAGGGCAACTACCCTTCCCCCCCCCACTATGATTTGGGAATAATTTGAGAATAATTAACACCCCTCTCACACCCACCATTTCCCCAAACACATCCAATCCAAATTTTGAGATAGCCATTTTGTTCGGCGATGTTAAAAAGTCCGGGAATTATATTTTTGAGGATGATACTCCCCCACAGCCCTCAGGGCAAGGGTTGTAAGTTATGCTCTTGGGGCATATAAAGTTTTTCTTCTATAGAAAGCCTTGTCGCAAAAACTTTAAAAAGGCATCATTCGATTTGAAATTTAAACGGCTAGTGCTCTTTTTAATAGTCGAAAGTAATTGGAGGACAAGTAACCCCCCTCTCACGCCCACCATTTCCCCAAACAAATCCAATCAAAATTTTGAGATAGCCATTTTGTTCAACGTTGTTCAAAGTTCTGGAAATTAGGTCCTTGAGGATAACACCCCCCCTCAGCCCTCGGGGCAAGGGTTGTAAGTTATGCCCTGGGGCATACAAGGTTTTTATAGAAAGCGGTGTCGTAGAAACTTCAAAAAGGGCTCATTTGATTAGAAATTGAAATGGCTAGTGCACTTTTTAATAGTCGAAAGTGATTGGAAGGCAACTAACATCCCTTCCACGCCCACCATTTCCCCAAACACATCATTTAAAATTTTGGGATAGCTCTATTTGTTCAAAGTAGTTGAAAGGTCCGGAAAGCATATCTTTGAGGATATAACTCCCCCCACAGCCCTCAGGGTAAGGGTTGTAAGTTATACCCTGGGGACATAAAAGGTTCTTATTGAGAGCTTTGTCGTAGAAACTTGAAAAGGGGCTCATTCGATTTGTGTTTAAAGGGCTAGTACCCTTTTAAAAAGTCGAAAGTGATTGCAGGGCAACTAACTCCCCTCTCACGCCGAGCTTTTTCCTAAGCCCATCCAATCAAAATTTTTAGATAGCCATTTTGTTCAACGTAGTTAAAAATTTTAGAAATTAGGTCTTAGAGGATTATAACCCCCTCAGAGACCTCGGGGCAAGGGTTGTAAGTTACGAACTGGGGCCATATAAGGTTTTTATAGATAGTGATGTTGTAGAAACTTCAAAATTGGCTTATACAATTGGAAATTAGAAGGGCTTGTGCCCATTATAATAGTGGAAAGGGATTTGATGATAACTAACAACCCTCTCAGACCCACAATTCCCCAAACACATCCAATCAAAATTTTGAGATAGCCATTTTGTTCGACGTAGTCAAAAAGTCCGGAAATTATATTTTTGAGGATGACAATCCCCACACAGCCCTCAGGGTAAGGATTGTAAGTTATGCCCTGGGGGCATATAATTTTTTTTAAATAGAAAGCGTTATCGTAGAAACTTCAAAAAGGATCATTCGATTGAAAATCATTTGATTTCCAATCGTTCGATTGGAAATTGAAAAGGCTAAAGCCCTTTTTAATAGTCGAAAGTGATTTGAGGGCAAGTAACCCCCCTCTCACGACCACCCTTTCCCCAAGCACATCCAATCTAAATTTGAGATATTAATTTTGTTCAACGTAGTTGAAAGTTCTGGGAATTATGTCTTTGGGGATGACAATCTCCACACAGCACTCAGGGCAAGGGTTGTAAGTTGTGCCCTGGGGTATATAAGGTTTTTATAGAAAGCACTGTTGCAGAAACTTCAAAAAGGACTCATTCGATTGGAAATTGAAAGGGCTAGTGCCCTTTTTAATATTCGGAAGTGATTGGAAGGCAACTAGCCCCCCTCTCAAGCCCAACATTTGCCCAAACACATCCAATCGATTTTGAGATAGCAATTTTGTTCAAAGTACTTGAAAGTTTTGGAAATTAGGTCTTTGAAGATGAAACCCTCCCAGCCCTCAAGGCAAGGTTCGTGAGTTATGCCCTGGGAGGAATATAAGGTATTTATTGAAAGCGTTGTCGTAGAAACTTCAAAAGGGCTCATTCGATTGGAAATTGAAAGGGCTAGTGCCCTTTTTAATAGTTGAAAGTGATTGGAGAGAAACTAACGCCCCGCTCACGCCCACCACCATTTCCACAAACATATCCAATCAAAATTTTGAGATAGCCATTTTGTTTAACGTAGTTGAAACTTCTAGAAATTAGGTCTTTGAGGATGACAACCCCCTCACAGTCCTCAGGGCATGGGTTGTAATTTATGCACTGGGGGCCTATAAGGTTCTTATAGAAAGCGTTGTCGTAGAAACTCAAAAAGGGTTCATTCGATTGGAAATTGAAAGGGCTAGTGCCCTTTTTTATAGTAGAATGTGATTGGAAGGCTTTACATTTTTATTATAAAGATCGATGTGGGTACAATGTATTACTTCTGTTTCTTTTTGTTTACACGAGGGCACTTCGTATCGAAGGAGTTGACGTAGGAACTTCGAAAAGGGCTCATTCGATTGAAAATAGAAAGGGCTAATATCCTTTTTAATAGTTGAAACTGATTGGAGAACAAATAATCCCCCTCCCACGCCTACCCTCCCATTTGCCCATTATTTTAAAAAGCTAAATATTGCCTTAAGATTAAATCAAAATACACTGTGTTAAAGCTAATTCCCAATAAGACATCTCAGCAGTAAGAGAAAGACTGAGCATCTTTCAAAGTTAAACAAACATTCTCTCCATAAAAATTTTAAATACACCCTGGGCATAGCTTAAAATCCTTGCCCCTAATTTCTGGGGATTGTTTCAACCCCAGAAGTCTTGTTATATGATATTTAGATTATTTTGAAAAGAATGGCTATCTCAAAATTTCATGTTTTTCGGGACAAAAAGACGGGTGTATCTGGAGGAGGATAGCTGCCCTCTGATCCCTTTGACTCTTAAAAACAGCACTAAAGCGTCTGATTACCAATCCAAGGACCCCCCCCCCAAGTTTATATGACCATGCTTTATATAAAAACCTCAAATGCCCCCAGAGCATAACTTACAACTTTGCCCTGAGGGCTGGGGGGGGGGATTTCTTATCCTCAGACATAACTTCCAGACCTTTCAAATAAATTGAACAAAATGACTATCTCAAATTTTGATTGGAAGTGTTTGGGGAAATGATGGGCATGGGGGGGGGGGGCGTTTGCCCTCTGATCACTTTTGTCTAATGAAAAAGGCACTAGCCCTCTCAATTTCCAATCGAATGGGCCCTTTTTGCAGCTTCTACGACAAAAATTTCTGTAAAAACCTTATATGCCCCAAGGGCATAACTTACGACCCTTGTCCTGAGGGCAATGGGGGGAGGGTTGTCATCCTCAAATACATAATTTCCAGACCTTTCAACTACGTTGAACAAAATTGCCATATCAAAACGTTGATCGTAAAAGTTTGGAGAAATGAAAGGTGTGGGGGAAGGATTCTCCCTCCGATTACATTCGACTATTAAAAAGGGCAATAGCCCTCTCAATTTCCAATCAAATGAGCCCTTATGAATTTTCACGAAAACACTTTCTATAAAAACCTTATATACCCCAAGGGCATAACTTAAAACCCTAGTCCTGAGGGCTAGGGGGGGTTGGTTGTCATACTTTAAGGCTTAATTTACGTTATCTACGTACAACAAAATGGTTGTACCAAAATGTTGATTGACATTGTTTTGAGAAATGTTGGGCGCGGGGCGGGGCATTCGCCTTCCGATCGCTTTTGACAAAACTTTCAAAATTTTGATTATATGTGTTCGGGGAAATGGTTGGCGTGAGAGGGGGGGGGGGTGGGTAGTTACCCTCCAATCAATCTCGACCATTAAAAAGGACCTTTTCAATTTCCAATCGAATGAGCCCTCTTTGAAGTTTCTACAACAACGCTTTCTTTAAAAACCATATTTGCTTCTAGGGCACAACTTACAACCCCTACCGTATGGGCTCTGGGGGGTTGTCATAGTCAGAGACCTAATTTCCTGAACTTTCAACTTCTTTGAAAAAATGACTATCTAAAAATTTTGGATTGGATGTGTTTAGGGAAATGGTGGGTGTAAGATGGTAGGGAATGGTAGGGAAATGGTAAAAAGAGCACTAGCCCTTTCAATTTCCAATCTAATGAGCCCTTTTTGAAGTTTCCGTGACAACCCTTTCAACAAAAACCTTATATAAGTGATTGGATGTGTTTGGAGAAATGGTGGGCATGAGAGGGGGGTTAGTTGCCCTCCATTCAGTTTCGACTTTTAAAAAGGGCACTAGACCTTTCAATTTCCAATTGAATGAGCCCTTTTTGAAGTTTCTACGACAACCATATCTATAAAAACCTTACAAGCCCCCGAATATTAGTAGTATCAGTATTTGTTTTATATTCATATCCAATAGTCATACCCCTCAACTGCTTATAGTACATCGGCGTCATAAACATGAATTGTGTGTAACTTGCATAATTTGAAAGATTATTGCTCGTGCTCACGAAAGTTCCATTTATAAAGACGCTTATTTGTCGAAATAAATTATGTAATACACAGCTTGTATGCAAACGAAAACAACTCGTTTGATAAATGACATTATCTCTGCTGCTGATCATGATGAATTTTCTTCGGGGTTGAAATTTCGCTTATAAGAGATGAGAGTATAGATCTTACGACCATAAAGTTTGTGTTTATTCTGTTATTGACAAAAAGGTAGTCGACCGAATTTTTGCAATGCCAGTCGTCACTGACGGAACTACCCTAATGTCGACAAGTCTTAACTTGATGTAACCGTGGAATCGAAATATTCCCTTAACCAGCCTCATTCGTTTTGCTTTGGATAACGCAAGAGTGATGCTTGGCAAACAAGTAGGTCTGGCTTCGCTTCTAGAAAAAGATGTGCCATGGCTCGCTATTTTTGGATGTATTCGCCATTCTTTTGCTCTTTCTTAGACCGCTGCATACAATGTCTGAGATCCCAAAATCTTTTATTTTGGACATGAGGTGTACAATTTTGTCGCGTACAACCCCCAAAGAAAAGGTGAATTGTCCGAGTGCCAAAAATTCGTCAGAGTTGCCGAACTCTCTTTCCGTCTAAGGCACGCTGGCTGGCAACCAGGCAAGAAGTAGAGAGGCTTCTGGAACAGTGGAATGCCCTAAATATTTTTCTCCAGAGCTTGCGTGCTGACAATATTCCCACTACAACAAGTATCCATGAGTGACTTGAAAAACTTAAGCTTCGGCTTTTTTCCCCTTTTCGGGACATATAATACCCGTGGTGAAAGAGCTAAATCGAGAATTTGAGAGCAAAAGTGTTAGAGCTCACTTCCACAACCCAACAGAAAATTATGCAGATCTTTGTCAAATATGAAGTCTTGAACAGAAATGACCACTTTAAGGATAAGGTGTGATTTTCCAGTAATTTCAGATCTTATAAAAACGTCTTTTTCGGTCAGTCTTAAAAGTCAAGGCGCCGTGCTTGGCTATTTCACTTATTTCAAGAAGGGGGTACGACGGAATGGGGTTATTATGAAACATATTACAAAAGATAGCCTAGAAACGCTGATACTGAATTAAAAACGGCACTTTAAAACAAGGGGGAAGTCTATTAAATTTGGATCTGAACTTCAGATTTCCCGAAACCGCTATCGAGCGAACAAAAGGCACCAACGCCGGTTTCAGAGTGTGTTGGGATACTTTTGAACGTTTTCATGCCGAGAGTGAGCTTGGGTCTCAGTGTTTCAAAAGACTGAATGATTTGATCATCAAGCTATTGATTGAAGAGACCCTCTTTCAGAGGTCTAAAACCATGTTGAGTCAATGAGCGGCATGTTTAATAAGTTTTATGACAGTTTTACTACAAATCCTACTGCTCAGTTGTGGATTTTGTATATAAAGCTTGTTCTGATCCTCCTTCAGTTTCTGATTGCCGAAAGAGCTGATGACTGGGATGGTCATTTGACAGGAACAAAACTGATAGGAGCAGATACCCGTGTCACTCTTCACACGGGTTTCTGTGCCGGGAGGGGATGTACGGATGTATTCGTGGAAGGAAAGGACACAGACATTGTGGTCATCTTGCTTCAGTCTTTTAAGACGACTGAAAAGTAAAGCAATGCCAACCCTAATGTTTGGTTGACTTGCAGGACAAAGTCTTTTCGATCACTGAAGTTGCAAATACTCCCACCGTCTCTAGTGAATTCAATTGCGTTTTTACACCGTTTCACCGGTTGTGATACTGTGAGCTTTATTTTCTCCAAAGGAAAGAAGACAATCCTTGGAGCAGCTGTGCCGTGGTTAACTCGAATATCTGCTCTTACTGAACAGATTTTGGAAAAGATCGACCGAGTAGTTGAGCTTGAGGGAGATATTATGAAGCTGTGTTGCGAGATTTTGTTCACGTCATCATAGGCAGTGCAATCGTGCTGCCTAAGTAAAGAACGATGTTGGCACAATGTTTTATTTATTTATACCAGGACACATCGTATCGAAGTAGTTGTCGTAGAAACATGTAAAAGGGCTCATTCGATTGGAAATTGGAACGGCTATTGCCCTTTTTAATAGTCGGAAGTGATTGGAAGGCAACTAACACACCTTCCACGCCCAAAATTTCCCCAAACACATCCAATCAAAATTTTGAAATAGCCATTTTGTTCAGCGTAGTTGATTTCCAGATAGAAATTATGTTTTTGCGGAGGACAGTCCCCCACAGCCAACAGGGCAAGAATGGCTGTAAGTTATGCTCTGGGGGCATATAAGAATTTTATAGAAAGCTTCGTCGTAGAAACTTCAAAAAGGGATCATTCGATTGGAAATTCAAAGGACTAGTGCCCTTTTTAAGGTCAAAAGTGATTGGAGGGCAACTAACCCCCCTTTCACGCCCACTTTTTCCCCAAACAAATCCAATGAAAATTTTGAGATAGCCATTTTGTTCAACGTAGTTAGAAGTTCTGGAAATTAGGTCTTTCAGGATGACAACCACCCACAGCCTTCAGGCCAAGGGTTGTAAGTTATGCCCTGAGGGCATACAAGGTTCTCATAGAAAGCGTTGTCGTAGAATCTTCAAAAAGGGCTCATTTGATTGGAAATTAAAACGGCTAGTACCCTTTTTAATAGTCGAAAAAGATTGGAAGGCAACTAACACCCCTTCCACGTCCACCATTTCCCCAAACACATCAAAAAAAAATTGAGATTTTTGAGATTGAGATAGCCATTTTGTTCAAAGTAGTTGAAAGGTCCGGAAATTATATCTTTGAGGATGACACTCCCCCCACAGCCCTCAGGGTAAGGGCTGTAAGTTAGATCTTGAGGGCATATAAGATTTTTATTCAAAGCTTTGTCGTAGAAACTTGAAAAAGGGCTCATTCAATTGAAAATTCAAAGGTCTAGCGCCCTTTTTAACAGTCAAAAGTAGTTAGAGGGCAACTACCCTTCCCCCCCCCCCCACTGTGATTTGGGAATAATTTGAGAATAATTAACACCCCTCTCACACCCACCATTTCCCCAAACACATCCAATCCAAATTTTGAGATAGCCATTTTGTTCGGCGATGTTAAAAAGTCCGGGAATTATATTTTTGAGGATGATACTCCCCCACAGCCCTCAGGGCAAGGGTTGTAAGTTATGCTCTTGGGGCATATAAAGTTTTTCTTCTATAGAAAGCCTTGTCGCAAAAACTTTAAAAAGGCATCATTCGATTTGAAATTTAAACGGCTAGTGCTCTTTTTAATAGTCGAAAGTAATTGGAGGACAAGTAACCCCCCTCTCACGCCCACCATTTCCCCAAACAAATCCAATCAAAATTTTGAGATAGCCATTTTGTTCAACGTTGTTCAAAGTTCTGGAAATTAGGTCCTTGAGGATGACACCCCCCCTCAGCCCTCGGGGCAAGGGTTGTAAGTTATGCCCTGGGGCATACAAGGTTTTTATAGAAAGCGGTGTCGTAGAAACTTCAAAAAGGGCTCATTTGATTAGAAATTGAAATGGCTAGTGCACTTTTTAATAGTCGAAAGTGATTGGAAGGCAACTAACATCCCTTCCACGCCCACCATTTCCCCAAACACATCATTTAAAATTTTGGGATAGCTCTATTTGTTCAAAGTAGTTGAAAGGTCCGGAAAGCATATCTTTGAGGATATAACTCCCCCCACAGCCCTCAGGGTAAGGGTTGTAAGTTATACCCTGGGGACATAAAAGGTTCTTATTGAGAGCTTTGTCGTAGAAACTTGAAAAGGGGCTCATTCGATTTGTGTTTAAAGGGCTAGTACCCTTTTAAATAGTCGAAAGTGATTGCAGGGCAACTAACTCCCCTCTCACGCCGAGCTTTTTCCTAAGCCCATCCAATCAAAATTTTTAGATAGCCATTTTGTTCAACGTAGTTAAAAATTTTAGAAATTAGGTCTTAGAGGATTATAACCCCCTCAGAGACCTCGGGGCAAGGGTTGTAAGTTACGAACTGGGGCCATATAAGGTTTTTATAGATAGTGATGTTGTAGAAACTTCAAAATTGGCTTATACAATTGGAAATTAGAAGGGCTTGTGCCCATTATAATAGTGGAAAGGGATTTGATGATAACTAACAACCCTCTCAGACCCACAATTCCCCAAACACATCCAATCAAAATTTTGAGATAGCCATTTTGTTCGACGTAGTCAAAAAGTCCGGAAATTATATTTTTGAGGATGACAATCCCCACACAGCCCTCAGGGTAAGGATTGTAAGTTATGCCCTGGGGGCATATAATTTTTTTTAAATAGAAAGCGTTATCGTAGAAACTTCAAAAAGGATCATTCGATTGAAAATCATTTGATTTCCAATCGTTCGATTGGAAATTGAAAAGGCTAAAGCCCTTTTTAATAGTCGAAAGTGATTTGAGGGCAAGTAACCCCCCTCTCACGACCACCCTTTCCCCAAGCACATCCAATCTAAATTTGAGATATTAATTTTGTTCAACGTAGTTGAAAGTTCTGGGAATTATGTCTTTGGGGATGACAATCTCCACACAGCACTCAGGGCAAGGGTTGTAAGTTGTGCCCTGGGGTATATAAGGTTATTATAGAAAGCACTGTTGCAGAAACTTCAAAAAGGACTCATTCGATTGGAAATTGAAAGGGCTAGTGCCCTTTTTAATATTCGGAAGTGATTGGAAGGCAACTAGCCCCCCTCTCAAGCCCAACATTTGCCCAAACACATCCAATCGATTTTGAGATAGCAATTTTGTTCAAAGTACTTGAAAGTTTTGGAAATTAGGTCTTTGAAGATGAAACCCTCCCAGCCCTCAAGGCAAGGTTCGTGAGTTATGCCCTGGGAGGAATATAAGGTATTTATTGAAAGCGTTGTCGTAGAAACTTCAAAAGGGCTCATTCGATTGGAAATTGAAAGGGCTAGTGCCCTTTTTAATAGTTGAAAGTGATTGGAGAGAAACTAACGCCCCGCTCACGCCCACCACCATTTCCACAAACATATCCAATCAAAATTTTGAGATAGCCATTTTGTTTAACGTAGTTGAAACTTCTAGAAATTAGGTCTTTGAGGATGACAACCCCCTCACAGTCCTCAGGGCATGGGTTGTAATTTATGCACTGGGGGCCTATAAGGTTCTTATAGAAAGCGTTGTCGTAGAAACTCAAAAAGGGTTCATTCGATTGGAAATTGAAAGGGCTAGTGCCCTTTTTTATAGTAGAATGTGATTGGAAGGCTTTACATTTTTATTATAAAGATCGATGTGGGTACAATGTATTACTTCTGTTTCTTTTTGTTTACACGAGGGCACTTCGTATCGAAGGAGTTGACGTAGGAACTTCGAAAAGGGCTCATTCGATTGAAAATAGAAAGGGCTAATATCCTTTTTAATAGTTGAAACTGATTGGAGAACAAATAATTCCCCTCCCACGCCTACCCTCCCATTTGCCCATTATTTTAAAAAGCTAAATATTGCCTTAAGATTAAATCAAAATACACTGTGTTAAAGCTAATTCCCAATAAGACATCTCAGCAGTAAGAGAAAGACTGAGCATCTTTCAAAGTTAAACAAACATTCTCTCCATAAAAATTTTAAATACACCCTGGGCATAGCTTAAAATCCTTGCCCCTAATTTCTGGGGATTGTTTCAACCCCAGAAGTCTTGTTATATGATATTTAGATTATTTTGAAAAGAATGGCTATCTCAAAATTTCATGTTTTTCGGGACAAAAAGACGGGTGTATCTGGAGGAGGATAGCTGCCCTCTGATCCCTTTGACTCTTAAAAACAGCACTAAAGCGTCTGATTACCAATCCAAGGACCCCCCCCCCAAGTTTATATGACCATGCTTTATATAAAAACCTCAAATGCCCCCAGAGCATAACTTACAACTTTGCCCTGAGGGCTGGGGGGGGGGATTTCTTATCCTCAGACATAACTTCCAGACCTTTCAAATAAATTGAACAAAATGACTATCTCAAATTTTGATTGGAAGTGTTTGGGGAAATGATGGGCATGGGGGGGGGGCGTTTGCCCTCTGATCACTTTTGTCTAATGAAAAAGGCACTAGCCCTCTCAATTTCCAATCGAATGGGCCCTTTTTGCAGCTTCTACGACAAAAATTTCTGTAAAAACCTTATATGCCCCAAGGGCATAACTTACGACCCTTGTCCTGAGGGCAATGGGGGGAGGGTTGTCATCCTCAAATACATAATTTCCAGACCTTTCAACTACGTTGAACAAAATTGCCATATCAAAACGTTGATCGTAAAAGTTTGGAGAAATGAAAGGTGTGGGGGAAGGATTCTCCCTCCGATTACATTCGACTATTAAAAAGGGCAATAGCCCTCTCAATTTCCAATCAAATGAGCCCTTATGAATTTTCACGAAAACACTTTCTATAAAAACCTTATATACCCAAGGGCATAACTTAAAACCCTAGTCCTGAGGGCTAGGGGGGGGGTGGTTGTCATACTTTAAGGCTTAATTTACGTTATCTACGTACAACAAAATGGTTGTACCAAAATGTTGATTGACATTGTTTTGAGAAATGTTGGGCGCGGGGCGGGGCATTCGCCTTCCGATCGCTTTTGACAAAACTTTCAAAATTTTGATTATATGTGTTCGGGGAAATGGTTGGCGTGAGAGGGGGGGGGGTGGGTAGTTACCCTCCAATCAATCTCGACCATTAAAAAGGACCTTTTCAATTTCCAATCGAATGAGCCCTCTTTGAAGTTTCTACAACAACGCTTTCTTTAAAAACCATATTTGCTTCTAGGGCACAACTTACAACCCCTACCGGAGGGGCTCTGGGGGGTTGTCATAGTCAGAGACCTAATTTCCTGAACTTTCAACTTCTTTGAAAAAATGACTATCTAAAAATTTTGGATTGGATGTGTTTAGGGAAATGGTGGGTGTAAGATGGTAGGGAATGGTAGGGAAATGGTAAAAAGAGCACTAGCCCTTTCAATTTCCAATCTAATGAGCCCTTTTTGAAGTTTCCGTGACAACCCTTTCAACAAAAACCTTATATAAGTGATTGGATGTGTTTGGAGAAATGGTGGGCATGAGAGGGGGGTTAGTTGCCCTCCATTCAGTTTCGACTTTTAAAAAGGGCACTAGACCTTTCAATTTCCAATTGAATGAGCCCTTTTTGAAGTTCTACGACAACCATATCTATAAAAACCTTACAAGCCCCCAAAACATAATTTACAACCCTTAACCTGACGTGTGTGTGTGTGGGGGGGGGGGTTCATCCTCAAAGACATAATTTCCAGTATTTTCAACTACGTTGAACAAAACTACTTTCTCAAAATTTTGATTGGATGTGTTTGAGGAAATGGTGGGCGTGAGAGGGGGGTTAGTTGCCCTTCAATCACTTTCGACTATTAAAGAGGGTAGTAGTCCTTTCAATTCCCAAACAAATGAGTCTCTTTTGAGGTTTCTACGATAACACTTTCTATATAAACTTTGTATGCCCCAGGGGCATAAATTACAACCTTGCCCTGAGGGCTTTGTGGGGGTTATCATCCTAAAAGACCTAATTTTCAGAACTTTCAGAACGTTGAAAGAAATGCCTATTTCAAATTACTGACTGGATGTGTTTGGGGAAATGTTGGGCGTGAGAGGGTGATTAGTTGCCCTTCGATCACATTCAAATATTAAAAAGAGCACTAGCCCTTTCAACTTCCAATCGAATAAGCCCTTTTTGAAGTTTCAACGACAACCCTTTCTATAAAAACCTTACATGCACCCAGGGCATAACTTACAACCCTAGCCCTGAGGACTTTGGGGGTTGTCATCCCCAAAGACCTAATTTCCAGAGCTTTTAACTATTTGAACAAAATGGCTATTTCAAAATTTTTATTGGATGTGTTTGGGGAAATAGTGGGCGTGAGAGGGGGGTTAGTTGTTCAGACTCACTTTTGACTAATGAAAAGGGCCCTAGCCCTTTGAATTTTCAATCGAATGAGCCTTCTTTGAAGTTTCTGCAACAACACTTTCTATAAAAACCATATTTGCTCCTAGGGCACAACTTACAACCCCTACCGGAAGGGTTCTGGGGGTTGTCATAGTCAGAGACCTAATTTCCAGAACTTTCAACTTCTTTGAAAAAATGGCTATCTCAAAATTTTGGATTGGATGTGTTTAGGGAAATGGTGGGTGTAAGATGGTAGGGAAATGGTAAAACGAGCACTAGCCCTTTCAATTTCCAATCTAATAAGCCCTTTTTGAAGTTTCCGTGACAACTCTTTCTACAAAAACCTTATATGACTGATTGGATGTGTTTGGAGAAATGGTGGGCATGAGAGGGGGGTTAGTTGCCCTCCATTCAGTTTCCACTTTTAAAAAGGGCACTAGACCTTTCAATTTCCAATTTAATGAGCCCTTTTTGAAGTTTCTACGACAATCATATCTATAAAAACCTTATAAGCCCCAAAACATAATTTACAACCCTTAACCTGACGTGTGTGTGTGTGTGGGGGGGGGGTTCATCTTCAAAGACATAATTTCCAGTATTTTCAACCACGTTGAACAAACATGAGAGGGTGGTTAGTTGCCCTCCATTCAGTTTCAACTTTTAAAAAGGGCACTAGACCTTTCAATTTCCAATTTAATGAGCCCTTTTTGAAGTTTCTACGACAACCATATCTATAAAAACCTTATAAGCCCCCAAAACATAATTTACAACCCTTAATCTGACGTGTGTGTGTGTGTGTCTGGGGGGGGGGGGGGGGGGTTCATCTTCAAAGACATAATTTCCAGTATTTTCAACTACGTTGAACAAAACGACTATCTCAAAATTTTGATTGGATCTGTTTGAGGAAATGGTGGGCGTGAGAGGGGGGTTGCCCTTCAATCAATTTCGACTATTAAAAAGGGTACTAGTCCTTTCAATTCCCAAACAAATGAGTCCCTTCTGAGGTTTCTACGATAACACTTTCTATATAAACTTTGTATGCCCCAGGGGCGTAACTTACAACCCTTGCCCTGAGGGCTTTGTGGGGGTTATCATCCTCAAAGACCTAATTTTCAGAACTTTCAGAACGTTGAAAGAAATGGCTATTTCAAATTACTGATTGGATGTGTTTGGGGAAATGTTGGGCGTGAGAGGGTGATTAGTTGCCCTTCAATCACTTTCAAATATTAAAAAGAGCACTAGCCCTTTCAACTTCCAATCGAATGAGCCCTTTTTGAAGTTTCAATGACAACCTTTTCTATAAAAACCTTATATGCACCTAGGGCATAACTTACAACCCTATCCCTGACGGCTGTGGGGGGTTGTCATCCCCAAAGACCTAATTTCCAGAGCTTTTAACTAGGTTGAACAAAATGGCTATTTGAAAATTTTGATTGGATGTGTTTGGGGAAATAGTGGGCTTGAGAGGGGGGTTAGTTGTTCTCAAGTTACTTTTGAATAATGAAAAGGGCGCTAGCCCTTTAAATTTTCAATCGAATGAGCCCTTTTCGATGTTTGTTTCAACCCCAAAAGCCTTGTTATATTATATTTAGACTATTTTGAAAAAAAATGGCCATCTCAAAATTTCTATTAGATGCATTTCGGGGCCATACGACGTGTGTGTGTGGAGGGGGGGGCAGCTACCCTCCGATCGCTTTGACTCTTAAAAAAAGCACTAGGGAGTCTGATTACCAATCCAATGAGCCCCTCTGAAGTTCATATGACCATGCTTTCTTTATAAGCCTTATACGCCCCCAGGGCATAACTTACAACCCCTGCCCTAAGGGCTATGGGGATTTGTTAACCTCAAAGACATAATTTCCGGACCTTTCAAATACGTTGAACAAAATGGCTATCTCAAAATTTGATTGGAAGTGTTAGGGGAAATGATGGGTGAGGGAGGGGGGCATTTTCTCTCTGATCACTTTCGACAAATAAAAAAAGCAATTTCCTCTTAATTTTCAATCGAATAAACCCTTTTTGAAACTTCTACGACAAAGCTTTCTACAAGAACTTTATATGCCTTAAGGGCATAACTTACGTCCCTTGTCCTGAGGGCTATAGGAGGAAGGTTGTCATCCTCAAAGATATAATTTCTAGACCTTTCAACTACGTTCAATAAAACGGCCATATCAAAATGTTGATCGCAAATTTTTGGGAAAATGATGGGCTTGGGGGGGGAGGCAGATTCTCCCTCCGATTACTTTCGACTATTAAAAGAGGAAATAGCCCTCTCAATTTCCAATCGAATCAGCCCTTTTGAAGTTTTTGCGACAACGATTTCTATAAAAATCTTATAGGCCCCCATGGTATAACTCACAACCTTAGCCCTGAGGGCAGTGGGGGGTTGTTATACTCAAAGATATAATTTGCAGACCTTTAAACTAAGTTGAACAAAATGGTTATCTCACAATTTTGATTGGATGTATTTGGGAAAATCGTTGGCATGAGAGGGGGTTAGTTACCCTTCTCTCATTTTCGATTATTAAAAAGGGCACCACCCCTTTCAATTTCAAATCGAATGAGCCCTCTTTTAAGTTTCAACAACAACGCTTTCTATAAAACCTTATTTACCCCCAGGGCATAACTTACAACCCTTACCTTGAGGGTTGTGGGGGGTTGTCATACTCAAAGACCAAATTTCCAGAACTTTTAACATCGTTGAAAAAAATGGTCATTTCAAAATTTTGGATTGGACCTGTTTTGGGAAATGGCGGGTGTGAGAGGGGGATTAGTTGCCTTTCAATTACTTTCTACTATTAAAAAGGGCACTAGCCCTTTCAATTTCCAATCGAACTACACTTTTTGAAGTATCCACAATTTTTGATTGGATGTGTTCGGGGAAATGGTGGGCTTGGAAAGGTTGTTAGTTGCCTTCCAATCACTTTCGACTATTAAAAAGGGCGCAACCCTTTCCAATGTCCAATCGAGTTAACTCTTTTTGAAATTTCTACGACAACTCCTTAGATACGAAGTGGCCTGGTCTAAAACAAAGAAATAAATAATACATTGTGCCAACATTCTTTACTTAGGCAGCGCTTTTGCTCTGCTTATGATGGGATGGAAAAACGGAAAATAAGATTGCTAACAATAGAAATCGTTACTATGATCAAGACCAATTTTTATTAAATCGTATTAAAGGTATTAAAAAGGTTAAAAAGAACCATTCAGATGGACAGAAAAAGGTCACTTGGAATCGGGCAGCCCGTTATGAAATTCGCCAACGCCTATGTCCGCCGTACTGTACAGAATATTTTGAGTCATAGCAAGGCACTCATTCGAAGTTGCATTAGCCTTTACTGTAAGGACCTGCTTAACAAGTCCCGGCTCTAACACCACCTTGCCACGGCTATCTTTTAGCTGGCGTTTCAGGCCACATTTGACTTTTAATGTGGACGAAAGAGTTATTGAGCTAAGATGATTTCACCTTTTCAGTTTTCACTTCCTTTATAACACTGAAAATGGGGCTCAGCAATGACATTTAACACTGGCAGTAAAAAAAAAAAAAGTACTGTAACACTTTCAGGACGTTTGGAAACATGACTCCTCCCGTAGCAGATTTCATTGCAAGAATATGGCACCGAAATCCCACTATGTCAAATTCGTGCAAAATTGCAAGATTGACACCTTCTGGTATAGATACATTTGACATGGACCGCCTTACCTACTCCAGCTTCGTCTTATTCCAAATACCAGAGTCATAGTGCTCGAAGAATTAACGAAAAATAAGAACTAGTAGCTAGAGCTTGGAGTCATAGCTAGGAAATGGAGGAAGTTGTATATCTTGTCGGAGAAGGAAAAATGATTAAGAATTTGCTTGATAGCTTAAATGTAAAAGGCTCTTGCGGCGTGACGAATTCGGAGTCTTTCGGCAACAAAACAGCCATCAAAGACTTCCCTCGCTTCCAGCCCCATAAATAAATCATGTCCCTTATATCCGATACAGACACTGTTATCAGGAAGATAGTTCGCTTCATCGTACGTGTTGATGGCAAAAGGCAAAAAGAATAGTTACTCGAACATAGGAAGGCTTCATGAAATCAAACCTAATGCACGAAGGAGGTTTTGTACCTGGCTTTTCCAGATATGAAATAAGAGTTCCACTTGAGTGAAAAACTTGAAATTCTTTTCTAAATGTATCTTGCCGTTCTTGACCGTGTTGGAAGTGATTGCAAATTATTCTGCATAAATCTTCCAGACACTTCGAAAGTTTTTTACAAGCGTGATTTGCAACCAGGGCACATAAATTGCAGTTACATTTAACAACTGTAAGATATGGACTACAATCCTTCTACAAGCGTCTTGAATGAATTGTTTTTGCCCGTCACAGCACTGGTGGTGTCAGAGCTAAATCCAGTTCAATTCTGATGGGTAACGCCCACCTCCTTGACATCATTCCTCACTCTGACCAGCTCGATGAATATGCCAGACACCGATCCATTGCTGCACTTTATCAGAGCAAGTAAATCTACCTGTATTTTTATTGTTTCATCACAGAAACTGACACAAACAGGAAGTTGTTTGGCTGCGAATAGGGTAGATCATGTTCAACGAGAAATAAGACAAGCTTTGCTTCAACAGTGGTCACTCTTTCGCTTCTGAAATCGCTAGGAAAGTGATGGTCCAATGGCAGAGTCTTGGAAGTGTGAGAAAGCCTTATTCTAGCCTAATTAAATTGTAAAAATAACAAAGCCTTATTATGACTTTTGTGTAAAGATAACAAATCTAAAATTGTTAAATCTTAGTTGAACAAAGAGAGACTCTTGGCTCAGTAAGGTATAAACTTGTCTTTGACTTTGCAACAATTTATGTCACCATTAAATGCAAATAAACCAGTCTGTTTCAAAATCAAATTGAACGCTTAAAAATATCACGTGACAATATCACATGATAAAATTGCATCAGAACCGGAAGTTTTTTGAATAGTAACAGTCGTTTTTAACAAACGACTATTATTGGCCGAAGAACTATGTAATAGCGAAAATGTAGACTATTAATGTAGGCAATTGTGAACTACAGCTTGAAAAATAGAAATATTTAAGAGGATTTTACTGTGTGTACTTTCACTTTACATACACCAGCCAGAAGTAACATTGCGCGACATCACATGGTCACTTTGTTGTGACGAAACTTACCGTCTTCTGTCGGAACCTGGCTTCGCTTATGAAAAATAGCTTCTACGATACCCGGTGGCGTCAACTGACGAAATCGTACGGGAGAAGGGCAAAATGAAATTCGAAAAATCTAAGAAAGGGAATTTTTCTTTTTAGTTTTTCAAATAAACATCAACAAAAGCCATTGTTCGATGAAAATACAAAAAAAAAAAAAAAAAAAAAATTCAGAACCTAAGATGGCGGGGTGAATACACCCCCTCCTAACTGATGTGCCTAGATTTAACTATTACACAAAAACTGTAATAATCAAAAATGAACTACTATTAGATAATGGCCAGATAACAAACTTGATTTATTTCTTTTAAAAAATGAAGCGATTTCACTTAAACATCCTTAGCAGGGTAAACCCGTTAAAAATAAATAATCAAACTCCAAAATCATCTCAAATATACCACAGTCAAGTTCAGGGTAAATTTCAATCAAGACACTTTAAGGGAGAGTGATATTCTTTACTAACCATCCACTTTTTCACCTGCTTTCTGCAGAACAGCTTTAGCTGATTAATCAGTTGATCGATACGTTCTTTCTGAGCTGTGGTAGCAGAGTTTTGCGTTTTGGCTGAAGTTCATTTATGATGGCAAAACACCCGGCAACATGTGAAGGACTTGAATATAACGATCACCAGTGCTAATGATAAATCGAGACTCGGGGGTCAAAAAATGAGTGAGGAAATATCACCTGAAAATTTCAAAACGCTAGAATAATATTTTAATTATATATATATATATATTATATATATATATATATATATATATATATATATATATATATATATATATATATATATATATATATATATATATATATAATATATATATATATATATATATATATATATATATATATATATATATATATATATAAATTATATATATATATATATATATATATATATATATATATATATATATATATATATATATATGTATATATCCACTTAAGCCCTTTGGCTTAAGTTGGAGCAGCCCTTTCAAACTTCGCAAACAACCTGTCTAAACAGCAGTTTGTTTCTTTGTTGTTTTTACCTACAAAAAAAGCAAAAAACAATGCAATACAGATAATATCAGATCCAGAGAAGAAAAAAAAACTAAATAATGGCTGGAAACGAAAAAAAAAATAATTAGCCATTTCCAGAAAGGAAAGTATGCAACAGAGGGTCATACTCAGAAACAAAATTCAGATTTCCCATACACAGTGTTAAAAGATTAATTAAGATCATTTATTTGAAATGGAATATCAATAAAGTTAATTTACTGTTTCCATACCATCATGGTAATTAAGTCATGGCGTGGTAAACGCCGCTGACAACCGTTTCAAACCAAATAACCATGACTCGAGCCTCTGTCTTCACGAACACTGAATTTCAAGTCTACCGTGCTAACCATTCGGTTAGGATGTATCAAAAATCGCAGCATTTACCAAATAAGGACAATATTTAGGCATGTCGAGATTTTCGTAGTTGTCAAATCACTATTTCTTTTTCTTCATTTATTAGTTTTATGAACTTTCTTCTTCTTCTTCTAATTATTATTAATTTTACTCTTGTAATTATTTAGTTTACAAAATGAACCACCAAAAATATTGCAGGGGTTGTTCACCAAAATATTGCATCATACTATGCAATATTATTTTTACAGTAGGCTGGAAGAGCTGGAACACCAGAGGCGTAATTTGCTGTGGAGCAGTGCTCCCCCGGTTCCCAGTTTGCCCACCCCAGCTGAAATTTAGCGTCTTCAAAAATGTTGTCAAAAACTAAGATAGGCTTTCATAATTCAAGCATTCACAGAAACAGATCAGTTTCCTTTGGTATAACTTCGCCTTTATGGTACTACAATATATTTATTTTTCAGTATCATTGTGACTTGACTTGGGAAAATTGGCTCCAACTTGCCCCCTCCCTCCAGGATTTTAAAAAGTGGAACACATGTTCCTTGATTTCATAACTCTTATTAAGCCTTATTTTATTTTAGTCAACGAGCGAACCTGGCTAATTTGTATAACCGGGCAAGTTGTCGGTAAACAACTTTTCCGCAAGTCCCACGGTTTAAATGGTTCAACGTAAGACAACCCTTTATTGTCACTCGATACCTTATATTTAGCTTTACCCACCTATCAAATTGCATTTGGAATTCACTTCGTATTTTGCATCCCCGGGCCAAACGTGACGTCTCTTCCACCCTTATATGCTGGTTGCTAAACTTCGAGGAAACAGTATCTGGAACATGATTTACGTAGGGAACTACAATGCTTTTTCGAAACAAATGGATAATATCAGAAAGGAAAAGATTAGCTAGGGATTTTAAACTGTTGCGCAAAACAACAAGGACCCGTTTTATTACATCTTCCTTTTTTGAGCGAAATTTTTCCATACACTAACCTTTGGCTCTTAAGGGTCAGGCACACGTAGCTGATTTCGGGAACCGATTTCAGCATCAGTGGACAAACGATAGCGGTAAGAAAAATTTGTTGAAAGATAAATTTATTGCGCAAAATTTTCAAAACAAAAAATCATTGACACAAATAGTCAACTGGAGTTTATTAATAGTTGCTTGATTGATTTCATCTTAGTTTTCAGTTTAGTTCTCAGCTCAATAGCGGGGGCTTTCACCACAGATACCTCTGGCTGACTATTTATTTGTATCCCTAATTTTTTTTTGTGATGATCATGATGAAAATCAGCGCTGATTTTGTAAATCGGTGTCGAATACTAGAAAAATTTTCAAGCTCAAATCGACGCCGATTTCTTATAAAATCGGTGCTGATTTGGAAATCAGTTCCCGAAATCAGCTATGTGTGCCCAACCCTTTAATCGTTTTATTTACCAGGATTGAAGATGCACAAGAAAGAGAGCAACTGAACCAAATTCGCTGCCAATTTAACGAAATAGAGCAGGAAAGAAGTGAGTACTCCACACCTAAAGCGGTTACTTGGTAACGGATATTAAAACAAATAAACTCACATTTAGAATTGTAAATGTGACTTAAGTATAGAAAAATTTTATTATTTGGCTCCTACGGCTACGATTTAGTAGAAGAACGTCTTAAGCAAATGCAATGTCTAGCGAATGAACTTCACCATAACACACCAAAACTAGTAGAGACGCCAGACATTGAGTCACCCCATAATTAAATATACTAGGCGACAAAACAGCACTTGACTAACTCCTTTACAGACGAGATTGACTGCAATACTAACGAATTGATTGGAATCAGATGCATTTTAATAAGGGTAACAACAACACCAACACCAAGAGACCTGTCCCAGCAAAGTTTCTCTAAAGACAATTTTTGCGAAGAATAAACAAAGTTTCAGATAATTCAGCTTAAAAGCTGTTTCTATTTTAAGCAGAAGACCCGGAATAGTTTCATCTAAAATACTCTAAAGGTCCGCCCATTTACATAACTTAAGCAGATATATTTTTTTAACATTTTAATTGGTAAAAACAAACAAAATAAATAAAAAAAGTAAACAAATCTGAAAAGGCAAAAAAAAAGCATGCTTTTAGAGGAAATTTTGAGAAGCCGAACTGCGACCAAGAATCTTTTTTTGCGTTTTTAGGCCTTTCAGGTTCAACCTACACTTGAAATGCTCCTACTTTCATATAGTCATAAGGATATTCAGAAGAATGGAAAAATTGAGTTATTGATAATAATTTTTTTTTTATAGAAACCTTTTTGATTATGTCAATCTGGAAAAACTCATAGGGAAATCCGGTACTGGTGCAGTATGTGGTCATCGCTATATTCTGTTTCAAAGAAACCAGTCACGAAACCCGTCAAACTGTTAGTTTCATTAGCAGACAACAGGTGATTTGCTAGATAAATTGATGGCAAAGCGTGGTTTCTCAATATTTAAACAATTGTCTTTTGGGGTTTAGGAGGGAGAAAGGCTAGGCTACGTATTTAATATATGCTATGCTTTACCCCCCCCCCCCCTAATGTGCAAATATATAGCCCAAATTGTTTCTAAACTATTATATATTCTAAACTATTAAACTTCGCGCGTGGCCCGCATAATACACCAGTACCGAAAATCCTTCATACCGAGGCTCAAAGTTAACCACAAAAAATCTGGACATTCCCCCCTCCCGATAATGGTTATTCATAACCATACCCATCAATGGCCGTTTTGTTTTGAATATTCCCTATTGCATGTTCTATAAGCTTGAGCATGCTTCTTTATGAATTCGACGATATTAACCGCTTAACAGCTCATAAAATTTCAAGAGATAAAATATATGTTAATATTTACGTGATATCACTCCTCGTACAGAAGCTCAACACCAATTTTGGAGGCCCCTCCCCAGATCATTGGTGCATAAAAATCAAAACCTGAAATTCAACCTATTTTTCATTTCTTCCGTAATTTGTCTTATGAACTTCATCAAACAGGCCTCTGAATGCTTTATATACCATAATTCTTGCGGTTAGTAAAAAACATATTGAAGTTTATTTTGCTACGGCAATGTAGTTTAAATAGCGAAATATAGTTACAATTGGAATCAAACACCATCTATAGAGTCAATAAATTAGATGGCGAAATTTAATTCAGGCTTTTATGATACTTAAAAGTAATACAAAACTCAAAATGTGCACTAAGGTAAAGCATCCTTACAGACTACAAAACCAACAAGAACAAGAAAACTATAGAACAATTGCCAACAGTCTTTCACGACCTAATTTTCGTAGCAAAATCTTATCATATTGAATCATTTACCAATTTATAGTCCATCATAACAGGAGTTCCATTAATAAAATTTCAAAATAATTTCTGCGGTTTTCCACCAACTTTCTCTGTTAAATATAGAAAAATTTTCTAAAGAATAGATAATAAAACTGAACGTAAGCTTTATATTTTGCTAATCGTAGATATTGATGAGTGGTTCAGTCTTCTGATTAGATATTTGGCTTTAAAATTTTAATTCTGCTAATTTGATTTTATTTGTTTATCATTTTTTGCTGTTTTTTGGCATTGTTTGGTTTTTAGATTTCTTCAATTCAATTTTTTCTAGTTTCAATTTTTATGTATATATTTCTGTGTTGTTTGGTTTTATCTGAGTTGTCTTGTGCTCTTTTTTTTTTTTTTTTTTTTTTTTTTTTTTTTGTATTTTCCTCCAATTTCTCTGATAGCGATAATGAAGGAGGACGATTTTTCCTCCCAGAATATTTTCGATTTTACTTAAGTATTTTAATTGGCCTTGAAAACCTCCATTATCGATCTTTATTTTTTTAAAACTTTTTCTGTTGTAGCAGGTCAATGTGGTTTACAAAATTCTCCTAGTCGAGAAACAAGACACTCTATTTTTATTTACCAATTATCTCAATTGTCATATATTTTAAGATGGGTTTTGAAGGAGAGTTTGAAATTGTAAACTTAAGCATCAGTTTAAGACTAAGTACTATATTACAAACCCCTCCGCCTCATTTTGCACTATTCCAAAAAATCTTTTAATTGTATTTAGGCTCTATTAGAAACGCTGCTTGCCACTTCTCTTTTTAACGCCAAGTCAGTTATACTTCTTTGAAGGCTGTGCCATTTGGAAGCCTTTAAACCAGGGTTGCCAACTGCCGACGTCTAAAAAGATTGCAAATCAAGGCCAAAAAAGAGTGACTTTTGCTCAAAAGGAGTGCAAGTCAAAAAATTTACGTATCCCCTCTGAGTTAAAAAAAAGAGTGCAGTTCACACGAAAATTGTGCAAGTTGGCAACCCTGTTACTTGGGTTAAATGCACTTTTGACGAATATACCAATTACTGATGTTTAAAGTGAATAAAAACGGAAACCCAAAAGTAGTATATTTTACTCTTCCGTATCCCATCTAAGCTAAAAAAAAGAATGCATTTCACAAGAAAAGTGTTCAAGTTGGCAACCCTGCTTTAAACCACGTCTCTCATTTGGTAGTTGGCGAATCCGCAGCACCAACTGCAAATCCAATCTCAACGGAGGCTTGTTTACCTTTTTCACACTGGCAGTTTGAAGATTGGAGACCACAAGCGTTCAGAATCAACAAAATGGAAGATTGGCGAAATTTAGCAAATAGAGACGCACTTTTAGATTTTAGCTACAAACCCCTTGGTCTATGCCTTGGAAATAGTTCAGGGAGCAGGATTAAATAGAAAAGATTCAAAGGGGTACAGGAATAGGAATAAGAATAAGAAATAAAAAAAGTCTATTTCACAGTTTTTCTATCAAGTACAGATTGCGTTAAGTAAGAGAAAAAAAGTAGGTAGTACTTCTAATTCTGGTTAACTTGGTCATTTTCATATTCATAATGTAATGAAAATTATAAAACGAAACTTACGTCACAAGTACTATTTAACCGTTACTATTTGCCTAGGTTATGCAGAATATGGATGACAACATATATTATTGCCTTTTAACATTATTGACCCTTATTAATGCCGTAGAAAAGCTAGTTTCTATGTATGATTCCGATTCATCAAAACAAAACCATCTAAGCTTCAAAGTTACTTTAATAAAACAGCTTTCATAATTTTGGCCTATGCCGCAACTAAATTACGCTATTTTTTACAACATCAATAGATTACAAGGTGACCAAATAGCAAACGATTAAATGCACTGACAAAGAAAGGTGCAAAAGAGTTCGTAAAACGATGGGTACTGCATCTCAATGGTTCAATTTTATTCCTGCTCCAGGTAGGAAGACGCTTTGTACAAGGAGGTGGCAGTAACGAAGGATGCTTCTAACTTGCGAGTAGTGAGTGTCCAAACTTTAAAATAGGTTCGTATCTGCAATCAAGATGAGGCCATTTTTAGCAACTTGAGAGTAGATTCATAAGACACATAGTTTGCACCGAGTATGATTTTGCAGCATTTTTCTGCAGGGCTTCAATGTCATTATTAAAATATTCTATATTGTGCGCTTGAGGGCTCCGTACTGGACATGCGTAATCAAGCAATGGCACACAAAGCACAGATATGCCAGTTTGAGTTGCATTGCAGAAAATCCCGGGCACCGTAAAATAGGCAACGATTTTATGGCGTTATTTTTACCTTTACAAGGTTTGCAACATGTGGGATAAAGGAGAAGTCTGAGCTAAAAGTGACGCCGAGTGGACCTGTGGTCTATACAACTAGGTACAATGGCTCAGGACAGGAGAGATCACGTTTCAGAGGGTTGAACCTCATCACTTTTGTTTTATTCTCGTTGATTTGCAGCTCATATGTATCACGCTGGCCGACAAAACTCGATTTTAGGTCACTACTGAACTGCAGATCCACTTAGTGCTTTTCCACTGGGTATTTTAGCAGGATGGATAAGTCGTCAACGTTTATAGAACAATTCTCAACTCCAGAAAGCACGTAATTTATCACCGCTAGAAACAGCAGGGCTGCATGTCTTGTGACTTGAGGCACACCGCATGTTATTTCGGCCTAATCTGATTTACGATATCCCGGGAAAAGCGCATAGAAAACGCTGATAACGACACAAAGAAAATTAATAACAATAAGCAGAATATGCTTTTTTGCACTCTCCACCTTTTAGTTTTCGGCAGCGGTTGTATGGCGGATTAGGTCAAACGCTTTTCGATAGTCAGCTAAAAACAAGTCCAAAATACTATTTCTTGGATCTAGCCATTCCGTTATTAAGTGGAGTACTCTTACCAAATAATGAGTAGTGCTGCGTCTTTTCAGATGACCGCACTGAAATGGGTTGAGGGATGGGCTAATTCAAGAAAGAAGTTCGTAGTAAATTAGGGATTCAGTCACTTTGGCTAGATTAGAATTAATCGAGGTCGGCCGCAGCTGGTCACAATATTTTTCATCTTTGACTTATAAACTTGGACCCCCGAGTATAACTCGTGCGTATAACTTCTTCCATACCTGAGGAAATCTTTGTTCCTGAAAACACTGATTAATCACTGCACTGAGGAATTTCGCAGGGAAAACTGCATATTCAATCACTAACTTTACTGCTAGTTCTCCAGGATATGACGAATAGTTGTTTTTCGGCTTCTCGATCTCCTCGAAGTCCGAATATTCTATAACTTCTACAATCAATTCTTCGGAAGAAACTCGTGTGTGTATTTCAACTTCAGAGTCGTTGATGGAAGGCGAAGTGGTGCAGATTGCTGAGAAAAACGCATTCACTTCAGTAGACGTCACCACCGATCCGTTGTCTCTATGCATCAAAATGTCGTTGGCTATTTTCTTTCTGATTGAACGTTTGACCTCAGCAAAATTTTTTTTTATTAGCATGAGGTGAAATAGAAAATTTTGTTCAAACAGTAGTCGATTTAAGAAACAACGCATTTGCAGAATGTATAGTTCTTTTTTTGCTCCGGTAGTATTTTTCTTTCTAGGTTTGCTAATTTTCTTTAAAAAAAGACCACAAGAAAAATGAGAATTATACATTCCCTTTATGTAAAGCTCCTTTTATTTTGCTTCGCCAATATAAAAATAGTAAGAGTATGTTGTGCTTCCAGCTCATTGATGCTCCTTTGAGGCGTGGATAAACTAGCTGTTGAGATACTTTTGAAATGAGTTGATATGTTGAGTGTTAATGATCCGTTGTCATGGTTTTTCCATCTGATTAGCTTTATCCTTTTTTGATTTATGTTGAAATATTGACATTTTGAAAGTTATGTGTTGAAATTTGTCATTAGTTTTTATTTTTTGTACTCTGCACTGTTGTCTTTTTCTGTCTTTATTGCTAACAAAAAAACAACAAAAAACAACTAAACATGAACTATGTTTTTCATATTTGGTATTACTGACACAAAAACCATTTTCATAGAATTAAAGAAATATTATAACCAGAGAAATGGTAGGCTAGCAACTTGATTCGATACTAGCGAAGTGTATGGCCTTTTCCGAAGGAAACAACAAAATTCTCCAAAATGACTAAAAATTCCAAAATACTTACTTATATCATTCATAAAAGTGTTTGACTTTAAATTGCCCCTTTTTCTCTAATGATCAAATATATATCTCGCCCAAATCCTATATTCTCCATGAATTTTCAGATTGCTTGATTTCGTCAACGTTGCTTGTGTGCCGTTACATCTATTCGAATAAGTCACATACGGAAAATTCATGAAAAATATATAATTTAGGCAACATAAAGGGAGAGAGGAAGTTTTAAAGTAAAGTGAATAATTTTAGGAATGTTATATGTAAGTATTCTAGTATTTTTAAAAAGTTTCCAGAATTAACATAATGTTTCCTATTTAGGAGGCTAGCCACTAAACTAGCACCCTTGATCTATTATAGGGTCAGAGTCTTAGCTGAATATCTTCAAAGATCACGGAGTGGACAGAAGGGTATGTTTGACCTCTAATATGATCTAAAGAGGAATTAAATATACAAACACCAACAATGGTGCAGTTACTTAAAGAAGATAAATTCCAAAATTACCTTATTAGCGTTATGTCTTTAAACTCATTTTCTGAATTTTAAAATAGATAGGACTTTGATAGTCTGAAGATTATGGACTAGTTCAAAAATATGCATAGATTCATCCATTTCACTCTTTTAGCAAATGTTAGAAAACAATATATAAATACAACTAATTGGAAATAATTTTAGCATCAAGTATAAATGAATGTCAATATCACAAAATGAAATTAAAAACAAATAAATGGCATATAACTAGTATTTCTATGTAGATTTTAGGTTGGGTTTTTAACACCAGACAGCAAGCACAACTTGCTTGTGCTTGCAGCAGGGTTAAGTTGTTTCCACTCAGCCAGCATCTGAACTAAGCTTTTAAATGAGAATCTATAATGGTGGCCGGTCTTGAGCCAACTTTTTGACAAAATTCAGTTAGGATTAGTCCCAGCTGTGTCCAAGTTTGCGGACCACCAATTGACTCCAAACTAGTTTATCTAACGTCCACCAATTCTTTAACAGTCTTCCTCTTCTGCTCTGTCATGGGCAAAGGTTGAAAGAGCAATATTTGTCTAATATAGCAATCTCCAGAACTGCGTCTTGTGTGTCCGAGCCAGCAGAGCTTAATAATGCTTGAGATTTTGTCAATGTTATAACAGCATTGACAGACTTCATGGTTCAAATCCTTATTCGACAATCAGATATATATAGATTAAATACAATGAACAGTATTTAAAAACCTCCAGAGCATTCCTAAGAGCTGCCTCAAGGGCCAAGATCAGACACTATAGAATAGGACTCTTCTCGTCATTTTATATGCTAATTACCATATGACATCATGCAGCAGGTGCCTTCATAGAATTATGTTCATTCAGAGACAAAATATATAACTCAACTTTCAGGGTAACAATGGCATTTTATTGCTGGTTACTTCCAAGTCACTTCCAAGAAATTCATTTTCCTTTAATGGTTTATTCTAAGACATGTTTTAACTAGAATTGCTTACGCTATGGTCTTAAATTAGAAATGTGAAATGTTACAAAATTATTTTCTTACAGGAAGTACCTCAAATTTATTCATAAATAAGGTCTGGATTCGATTTCTCATGGGTGCCCGTGGGAAATTTTCGAGAACCTACCAAATATTTTCTGGAGGATAACTTATATATATATATATATATATGTATATATATATATATATATATATATATAAATATATATATATATATATATATATATATATATATATATATATTATATATATATATATATATGTATATATATATATATAGATATATATATATAATATATATATATAGATATATATATATATATAATATCTATATATATATATATATATATATATATATATATATATATATATGATATATATATATATATATTATATATATATATATATATATCTATATATAATATATATATAATATATATATATATATATATATATATATATATACATATATATATATATATATATATTCTTTTGATAGTTAATAGAAAAACCTTTGATTCAACTTGTTAAAAACTTTTTATTTCAATAAAATCTGTGTTTAGCTTCCATATCATATTATCATGAATCATCCAAAGCTTCCTTATTTACATAGAGTCCATATTGCATAGAGTCATAATCCCTGTTCATATACCCCTTCATTCGAACCTGTCGTAGTAGGTTGTGATTGATTTTTGCTTGGTAATAAGGTATAAGGGACACAGGCTTCGACCTAAGCTTTTGTAAGATCTAGAATTGCGTCAGTGGCGGTTCTGGCCACTCTTGCGCCCAGTTTCAAAATTTGATTTTCGGGCCAAATTTTAGCAGAATTTCCATTTACAAAATTATGTTCAGTTCATTATTTAATTCTTTTTGTTATTTTTAAGTTATTATTTATATTATTCAATTTTTAAATTTTTATTAGTTATTTAAATTTGATTATTTTAATTATTATTATTTATTTAACAATTAATCAATTATTTATGAATTATTTTCATTTGTTAACTTTGCCCTATTTTATTTTGATAAAAATTTAATTAAACAACTCCAAAATAATTATAGCCGTAAATTTTTCATTTGAAATTTGGCGATCCTAAAATTTCTGCGCCTGGGGCAAATACATCCTCTGTCCACCCATAAAACGCCTTTGAATTGCATGGAGAGTATGTGTTACCATCTCAAAATAATCAAAAAGGAAAAAGAAGAAGAAACACCATAATTCAACTCTTATTAATGGGGGCCTCAGAGCTCACTTACAAAGGGATAGGCTAGAGTTTGAAACACACTATGGTCCATCTGGGTATCAAACAGTTCTTGGTAACGAACTGTAAGTAAGGAGCAACCCGGCTCAATGGTAACCGAAAGTCTAAAAAACGTAATTTTGATACCAGTAGATACATCAAAAGAATTAATTTTAATTGTGATTTTAAATATATAAGTTTCATCAAGTTTAATCTTACCCATCAAAATTTATGTGCCTGAGAAAATTTAGCTTATTTTCGAAAAAAGGTGAAAAGACCCCCTAAAAGTTATTGAACCTTAATGAAAATCACACCATCATATTCACTGTATCAGAGAACCCTACTGTAGAGGTTTCAAGCTCCTATCTACAAAAATGTGGAATTCTCTATTTTTTGCCAGAAGAAAGATCACAGATGCGTGTTTATTTGTTGTTTTTTTCTTTTTCCCAGGGGTGATTGTATTGACCCAGTGGCCCTAAAATATCGTGAGAGGGCTCATTCGAACGGGAATTAAAAGTTCTAGCCCCCTTTTAAGTGACCAAAAAATTGGAGGGCAACTTGGCCCCCTCCCACGCTCATTTTTTTCCCGAAGTCACCCGATCGAAATTCTGAGATAGCCATTTTGTTCAGCATAGTAGAAAATCTAATTAATATGTCTTTGAAGATGACCTAATCTCCCACTGTTCCCGGGGGAAGGGCTGCAAGTTGTAATGGATCAATTTTCAAAAACATCAAAATTTTCCAATTAAAGTTACCCAAATACATACATCGTAAGAATGTTTCCCACAGAAAATCTATAAATAAATCCGCCTTTGTGTCACCAATGTATGCAACAAATATGTGTTTGACCAAATCTTATATGACAGGCGACAAACAATGTAATTTTAATCTTAAGAGCTCGAAATACCAAACTATCAAAAGGGTAAAATTTATTATACAAAAAATGGTTCACTCGAGATGCAAAATATATTTGTATAATCTAATTGCATTGTTCTGGAAAACTAAGTTTAGAACTGGGTATCTCAATGTAATTAAATCGTATTATCCTTTACCAACTTTCACAGAAATAAATTATAAGTCTTCTGGAAAACTAAGTGACACCCTGCTAGCAAAAAGCTACAGTGTAAAATTTTGCTTTGTTAGAAAAATTTCAAAGTGAGATCTTAAAAGTCATAAACTTTAATTAAACCCAAGAGGCCCATTGGTGTATACCCGTCCAATAGTAATATAGGACAAATAGTGCAACCAATAGAAACTGTAAAATATACTTGTTAGTAACGCCCGAATGTAACCTCTGGCGAAGTTGGAAAGGGTAGAATAGCCAGAACTTAGCCATTTGTCGAGGCAGTCTTTTTCAGTCATAGGAGAATCTTATGCCAGTTTTATTAGAGACTCATTGTGAGTTTATTATGTGAATTGTATGCAAACCTAAAAACAGTCTTATTGAACATCATTGTATTGTCCAAGTGAACCATTTAGCCTAAGTGCATTTTGACTGTAAAGTGTCTTCGATATTACACCAAACTCTGTGGACGATTATGTGAGTAAAAATAAACACATTACTTTCTTATTTTATTCTCTCTATGTTAGTATTTCTCAAGATAGTTAGTCCTTGTGGCTCCACTCGCTCTCAAGGGAACCTGAAACTTTTCAATCTGATTTCGACTCAGTATGGCCGTCAATATAAGCTCCCTATTTGCACCGCTAATTTAAGTTCCCATCCAAGAAGTTCCGTCTCCACTCAGGTAAGCCACACGCGAACCGTCAGCTAAGAGTTTAATTAATTTTACTCATTGATTTAATTATTTGAAATTTCCCATATGAAGAAACACCAGATAAGATAAGAAAAAGCAACCTTCTCATCGAAACCCCCATTGTGAAGCCTTTTATTTCAATAACCCCCCCCCCACCATTAGAATTGACGCGGCCTGTTTAAAGAAGCAAAACACAAGGAAAAAATTTTCTACAAAAAAAAGATTATTGAGAAATATTACACATAGGGAAAGTGCAATATTTTATGCATGCTTTGAAGTGCAATATTTTATGCATGCTTTGAAATGCAATATTTTATTAGGCCTAACAAAAATATTGCCTAAGTCCCCTCAAAATAGTAACAAAAAATACAATTTGGAAGTATCAAATTTGTGTTATATAAAAAAAAATTAATAATAAAACCAGTGCCAGATTTTAATTTAGTTTGAAAAAAAAAATGTCTAGATCAAAATGAACAATTGTTAAAACAAAAGCTCATTGCCAAAATAGTGGAAATTTCAAAATCTCTTCCTTCATATAACGGTGACTCAGATGTAGATGAATTTATTATCCAATTAAACCAATTTGTAGAAGTAACTCAAACGGACTTAAAATCGTTAGTAGGCATGTTGTTGATGAGACTTAAGGGGCAAGCACTAACATTCTTAAAACAAATAGAAAATACAATAGAGGAAGACAACAACCTTCCAATAAACTCAATAGAAAAATTGCTAAAAGCGTTCCAAGAAAGATTTGTTGAAACCAGTTCAACACACAAATTAAAGCATGGTACGGTATGTTTCGACGAGACACAAAATGTTAGAGAATATCTGCACAAAGTAATGGTATCTATTGAGGCTAAGTACGGAAAAGAATCTGGTCCTTTATACGATAAAATTGTATTAAATGCTTTCACGCAAGGATTAAGCCCCAAACTATACCGAATGTTAATATCAAAAAATATTCAAACATTAAAGCTAGCAGTTCAAGAAGTAGAGAGAATGATTTGAAATTGACTCAATTGTGGCAAATCACAATAAGTCAAGTATAAATAATGTAGAAAATCAACTCCGGGACGATCACAAGGGATTTCCCCAGGATTTTTTTCGAGAGAAAATTCACCCAAACCGAATCAAAATAGATCTCCAACCCCTACGAGGCAAAGGATGGTACGTTTCGTACCTACAAATACGACAAACAACGTACAGAACCCCCCAATTATATGCTATGCATGTAATAAACAAGGACATATTGCCAGGGAATGCCGTACTAGAAACAATTATACACCAGCAACCCCCAGTTTTAATAACCGTTTGTTCGGGAGAACAAACTCAAATGCCAATGGGTCAGGAAGTTATAGAAGTAATGCCCCGCGTTTTCCATCGTTCCGCAATCCCTACCAACAAGGATTTGCGTATACCAATCCTTCCCCCAACCGACAAAATAATTATCGGTTCCCCAACCCAAATGCGCAACAGAACATGTACCAATTTGATTCAAGGACGGCGTATCCATCTAGGTTCAACAGGAATACGAACAATAACAGAGGATATTTTTTCCCGACGGGAAATGAAAGAAATTTTTCGGGAAACAAAAGAAATTTTTCGTCAATACAAAATGAACAAATGCCGCAAGCCGTCGGCACAAGAAATCCTAACCCACGCAATTATACGTGGCAACCAAGACAATCAAAATGTCAATCAACTTGGAACTTCACTAGCAAGTGAAATTCCCACCGAACCCCAATGTCAAACGCCAACTTATCAAATAAGTGCACAGGGAAACGAATTAGGCCCCCAAGAAAATTAACCGGGACCCTGGCGGCCAGTATTTTTTATAGGTCCCTTCCAGTAATTGTACCTTCTTTAAGTGATAATACATATTACCCATATTAAATGATTTTAGTGTTGCGAGTATTAGTTTCAAAGCGTTGATAGATTCCGGTGCATCGGTTAACATAATAAACTCGAATGTATTTAATAGACTACCAGTATATATTAAGCGACGGAAAAACTTCAATATTCCCAGTTAACTAGTGTCACGGGACATAGATTGGAAGCAATTGGCTCCATACGTCTAGATGTGACGAGAGATAATAGAATCTTCCCTACAAACTTCATAATTTGCAAAAATTTCCATATGAGGCCATAATCGGTGCTAATTTTCTAAATCTAATAAGGTGTTCTTAGACATAGCAAATAACAGACTCGTGTATCCATGCGATTCTATTCTCCAATGCGTGGAGAGAGGGGAAGCAACAGTGAATAGAATAAAGTCTTTTGTACCTCACTTCTCGTCACTTTCTCCCACAGGACGAGAAAGAAAATCAAGCAGCAAATGGATCGAGTCAGTAAAAGCAAAAATGGGAAAAATGCAGGAGTATAGACAAACAAAATCAAAGAAAATTGCTGAATTATGGAATGAAATAATAAATCTAAGTACTATTTAAGGGGACAGGACTTGGATTTTACCCTCACAACCAACCCAAAAAAGCGGAAGAATTGACGCAACCCAAGCGCCAATCTTAACTTAATAGAAGATAACCGGAAGAAAAGTACTATGGATTCGCGATACGTAAAACGAAAATCCCCCAAATACTATGCAAAGAGTTCAAATCTCACAAATGGTCACCCCTGTAAATGACAATTCCGAAATTTGGTTTGCATCCCCGTGTAAAGAAATCCCAGAAAATCTGTTGTTGTGAGGAGCAGATCATTCATATGATAAGGAGAAGGTTTTATTTGGTTGACTAACACACATGAAAACGATACGATTACGTCAAAAAAGGGAACATGTCTCGTTGAAATACAAGTGATTTCTGAGCACGAGCTAAACAAATGGAAAAAACTCCAAGAAAACATTAGTTAATGGTATTGATGTCAGTAACCCAAAGAATAGGTACCCACTAACAAGATCCGCAATTTTTGGAAAAATTTTAAATTAGACCATATCCAAGATACACAATTAAAAGAAAAATTATATGAATTGCTCTGGAATTTTAGAGATATATTTTCCACATGCGAAGAAGATATTGGATTGATACCGTTCTATGAACATTCTATCCAAACTACAGGGTTGGCTTGTAGCTAAACAGCCCTATCGCATCCTTACCCCTATAAAGATTGGTTGTTAAAAAATAAAATCCGCGAATTAGAAAGAAACAATATTATACGGCCAAGTATAAGCCCGTATTCAGCCCCTGTTATACTCGTACCAAAAAGAACAAGGACCTTAGACTCGTAGTAGATTATAGAGCCTTAAATAAGCAGGTAGCTAGTGAACAAATTTCCCCTGCCCCGAATTGATGAAATCCTAGACTCCATTTCAACCAAAATAAAATTTTTACGTCTCTTGACCTCACGCAAGGTTATCATCAGGCTAAGATAGCAGATAACGACGTTTATAAAACGGCCTTTTCAACAACAGAATGTGGTTCTTATGAATATCTGAGAGTACCCTTCGGACTCAAAAACTAGCTCAAGTGCATTATGTAGACCTCTGTTACACTTATTACGAGGTATAGAAAATATTATCCACTTTGTGGATGATGTGATTTGTGTAGGAGAGACCCCAAAGGACCACTTTAAACACATTAACAAAGTTTTTCGAAAAATTCAGAGAGGGCAATCTAAAATATAGACCTGAAAAAGTAAATCTACTTCAATCCGAAATAAAATTCTTGGGAATGATAGTGACAAAGGCCAAATATCACCGGACCCTGAGAAAATAAAATGTGTAGAAAATCTAAACCTCCGAAAACTATGAAACAATTGTGAGCAATCATTGGTTTAACCAGTTATTTTAGGAAATTTATACGAAACTACGCAACAAATCGCAAAGCCCCCTAACAGATCTAACTAAAGGGACCTCCCAAAATATTACCTGGTCGCAGGAAGCTCAAACTCCTTGTACATCCTCAAGAAAGCCCTTACTTCTGAACCAATTTTGTCGTTGCCAGAACTTTGAAAAGGGACAATTTGTGGTTACTACTGATGCTTCAGGTCTAGGCATCGGGTGCAATCCTCTCCCAATTAATCCCCGTGGAAAACTACCCCGAACCCCTACAGGAACCCCCTCGGTATATAGAAAAAGTCATATGCTGTTCAAGCAGAACTCTAACCAAAGGTGAAAGAAGTTATTCAGCAACGAATTTGGAATTACTATCTATAATTTACCATTTAGATAAATTTAGACATTATTTGATAGGCCCAAAATTTAAGTTGCGCTCGGACCATAAAAGCTTACAGTACCTAAGCACATTCAAAAATCCAACCGGAATTTTAGCGAGATAGATAATGAAAATCCAAGATCTGGATTACGAATTTGAACATGTGACCAGTAAACAAAATACCCCCTGCGATTACCTGAGTAGATACCCTGAGAATGACTCCTCAGACAATGAAACTAAACAATAAATGTCATTAATCCCAGTAAACGAAAACACAAGAAGAATAAACCTAAAATCCTTACGGAAGAAAACGAAATTATTCGTAGCCCCTTATCCCTACCTAACATTAAAAGAAACCAAGTTAAGGATGAAATGTGTATGACTCTCATTAATTATTTTGTGAATTCTGATAATCTCCCTGATAAGTTCAAAGCCCTGAGACGGGAAATAGACAATTTTTATTACGATTTGGACGAGGAAATCCTTTGCAGGATAGTAACAGGTGAAACAAATAGAAATCAAACCTTAATAGTCCCAGTATTACCTCCAAGCCTAATAATACCTGCCTTTGAATATTTCCACTCTGATATAGGTGGGCACTTAGGAATAACCAAAACATTTCACAAGTTAAAACAGTATTTTTATATACCATCAGCGTTAACAAAACTTAAGGATTTTATAAATACATGTGAAGCGTGTAATTTAAGGAAAAATCCCCAAACGTACCCTAATCCCCCGATGGGAAGAATACCAGTAGCAAGGTTTCCTTTCGATATCGTTTCATTTGATTTATATGGAACGAGCGGAGGATTACCTGTTTCTAATAGAGGTCATACTTGCGTTCTCTCAGTAATAGACCATTTTACCGCGTTTCACTTTTGCCAAGTTCCGTTATTAGTGATAACGGAAGTAACTTCGTTTCCAAAGTAACAAAAGATTTAATGAGTTTCCTTAAAATAAAAAATTATTAACCTCCCCCTACCATCCCCAAGCTAATAGAAAAATTGAAAATAGGCACAAAATATTTTCCAATATTTTGAGTATTTATACAAAAGACAATCGAAACGATTGGGATCTGTATCTACCTTACTTAACCAATGTAATTAATACCGCTTATTCAGAAACGACTAAAGATAGTCCATTTTTTCTTTTGTTCGGACGCGATTTTAAAATACCTTATCAAGAAATTATAGAATCAAGACAGTATTACAATAATGCCGAGGACTATAAACAAAATTTTATAAACAGGATGAGAAAAACTTATAAAATAGTTAGACAAGAGTTAGAAAAATGTAAGATGAATCGCAAAGAGTTGAGAAACGAGTCCAAAATCAAAGATAATATAACTTTTAAAGTAGGAGATTGTGTATATCTAAAAAATGAGGCAAAGCTAGAAGGCAAAAAACTTTCCAATAAATATTCGGGACCCTAAAAGAATAATCAAAAAATACGACAATGGTTTTACTTTTTAAACTGATAAACCCAGACAGCGGAGAGAACATACAACGTCACATGTTAGCCTTTATAAAAGGAGCTAAATACCCCGTTAAGTGGGCACCCGAACCTTCATCCTCAGGTTCATCAAACGCGGAAAATAAGTTCCCTAAGTCCAGACTAGCCGAGTTAAAACCTTTCAATTTCAAACAAAACTACTTCGAGAACCATAGCGAGGAGGAAGATTTCGAAAATTTTTGTCCATGAAAAAACCTAGTCATCCCTAAAAGAAAACCCTTAATACCCATTACCGGCAAGAACCCCAAAAAGGTCCCGAAAGTTCTCATCTTCAGAAAGTTCAGAGGAATTAGATTATACGCTGTCCCCAAGAAACCCAATTTTTCCCCGATAGAATTTCAACCCCATGTCCCCCCCAAAAGGTTTCCTGATGACATGGTATCCCCAGCAAACCCCGATAGAAAGACCCCTATCGTTACAGGATGAATTAAACAGAGAAACGGAAACACCGGGTGCAAAAATAAGGAAGACTTCACCCAGGGATACAAACAAAGGAAGTACAAAAAGTTTGAGAGAAGCCATGGACACTATTAAATACCCTATAAAAACAAGGCAAAGCACCTTGTCTTGGACCCAGGAACACCCCGAAGATGAAAATCCAAGACAATACCCTCACATAACGGTATCCAACAGTAAAACCCAAGGAATCTCACGCCTGAAACAGACCCCTGTTACGAAATAACCTCACCCCCCCCCGAAGATATGGCATTCAAGCAATGGAGACACTCCCCGAAGATATGTTTGATCTCCTCCCAGAGCTCCCCCAAGAATCTTAACGTTCCCCGAAACAGGACGTTCAGCATGAGGAAATGGAAAATAAACCCTCTACTTCAAAGGAGATGAAGTATATGAAGCAAGGTGCAGGTGACACCCCCGAAATTACAATAAGGACCACCCCAGAAAGCCCTAGTTGGTGAATCTTCAGGAACTAGTTCTACGAATCCGACGATGAGCCCCGCAAGACAACACTGAAAACAAAAACCAACTTCGGCTACTGCGCAAGCAAAACAAGCTAAGGCAAAAGGTCAAAAATTTCTATTAAAACAGTACAAGAAATTTGACCTAATCTCTAAGGGAAAGTCAAAAAAGAATAAAACGCCAGAAACTGAACAGAAAGTTACCATGAAATCTGGCAGAATAAGTAAAAAACGAGATAAATGGAAATACGTCTAAGGATCAGGTACCCCAAAAATTTATAAGTTAATAGTAAATCGAAATGAGCAGTTTAAAAAAAATAAGGGCATATAAACAAGACATTACAATGAAAGCGACCAGTAAAAAGTCAAAAAAAAGTTAACAGTTAAATTTTTCCAGATAAATTGAATCCTGGCTTGATAAAAACCCCAAAGATAGAAGATGAACAAGAATTGTTCAACCCCTCCTCCAATAAGAAAAATGACTAGTGCAACTCCGTTACAGACAAAACAATATGGATCAGCTATTTCAAGTACGATCGAAACTCCTAGAAGCATCGGCCCCAATTGATAACAGAAAATTAAAAACTGAGAATATGATAGAAACCATACTTAAATCCCTTAGTGAGGTTAAGGCATCCCAAGAAAAAATGAACAAGAAAATAAATGAGATCTTAGTTACTAAACAAATAGATAACTTAATTGAGGCCCAGTTTATGGAAGTGAAAGAACAAACCGCCAAAATCCAGAATGAAATGGAATCAATAAGCGACGCCACGCTTGTCGAGGGATATAATTATCCCGACCAGATCCTAAAATTACAAGTATTATACGATAAAATGCAGGAAATTGGTAAAAAAAGTACAAGATTATAGAAATAGTACTATTCTATCCGCGACAATGGCAATACAAGAATTCTGGCACCCCAAAGAGCAAAGATCCTAGACTTGCAGCATAAATACGACCACTTGAAAGCACAAAAAGAAATAATTAAGCTGCAACAGGACAGCTTAGAGAAACAGCTAAAGGAGAACCATGCCGAAATCCAGAGAACTACAAAAACAAAGAGATTTCTGCTCAAACTTAGAGGAAAATGTTGCAACATATTTACTGTTGAAATTGACCTACGCCTTCAGTCCCATTTGGAAAATCTTCTTGCTATCATTACAACGAAGACGTCACAACCCGTATGTTTGTAATCCCAAACCAGAGCCCGCCATACCATAAACCCCAAGTGGGAAATTATTCAACAGACCCTCACAACGATAATAAACATACTTGGGTGAGGACCAGTACCCTGACACCCCCCCCAAAAAAAAAGAGAAATTGTATACGGCCAAGATTCCTCAAAAGTCTCTGCACCACAAGGAACACCCAAAACACCGCCATTACCCAGAAGGAACGGAAATAGAACTCACACATGGGGGGAGAGAATCTTAATTAAATAAAAAAAGGTAAAAAATCCCTTTCTCGTCAAAAAATTTAACATAGTAAGTGGTTACATTTTAGAGAAAATCTGTGTCCTGGGTTCGGTCGTCTATCAATCCATAGTCCTCAAACCAAGATAATTCAAAAATTATTTTTAATTTTAATAAAATATTCGGATCGGCGCTTGAATACTCAACTTGGCAACCGATCCGGGGAGCCTTCGGTGTGTCGAGCCTCCAAAGGCTTGATTGTATGTATTTGAATATTCGATAAACTAAGGGTTCCTTCAGGATAAGTTCTACTTTTTCTGAAATCAATTTTATGGGATATTTTATTCGAAAAACGTCATGCCAACGACCTAGTCAAATACGGAATTCCAGAATGTACCAAATTTAATCACAAGAAAAGATGACCGGAAATACAGACACCCAAACTTGCCGTAAAAGTTATAAAATATCAGACAATCTAAAATATCCATTCGCAAAAAAAAAATATATATATGGGCGAGCTGTTATCGAATTAATTGCCCAACTGATAAACAGGTAGTTAAAAAAACAGGTAATTAGCAGTAATACAACGATCAAGCACTTATGTGTATGTGTGTATGTATGTGTATATATATATATATATAATATATATATATATATATATATATATATATATATATATATATATATATATATATATAGAATATATATATATATATATATATATATATGTATATATATATATATATATATATATATTATATATATATATATATATATATATATATATATATATATATATAATATATATATATATATATATATATATATATATATATATATATATATATATATATATAGTAATATAGTATATATATATATATATATATATATATATATATTATATATATTATATATATATATATATATATATATATATTATATATATATATATATATATATATATATATATATATATATACTATATATATATATATATATATATATATATATATATATATATATATATATATATATATATATATATATATTATATATATATATAATATATATATATATTATATATATATATATATATATATATATATATATATATATATATATATATATATATATGCATGTAAGAGTAGTAACGATGCGAGGCATGATTTACCTGCATATAGGGATACAATAATTAACCGAATTATAGATATAGGGTCTCTGTTCAATCTAAATAACAGAAGCAGGCCTGACTAATCTTTCAAAAAATTGTCCATGTAAGCCTACTAAAAGAAAAAAAAATCTGTTCCAAAAATCTGTCCCAAAACATTCAAGTCAATATATGAACTGAAGATTTTGCCAAAAATTAACCAATTGATAATAGTTATAAGTAAAATTGTGTTTTTTTTGGTGACATAGTGAATATTTAATCCGCATATGGAATGTGTGGCGGTATGAAGATTGGGTTATCAAGAGAAGACCATCCTTTACCAGCAAAAAAAATTCATCTAAGTCTTTAAATAAATTCAATTATTTAAACAAACCCTACAAATCGCTAAGAAAAAAAAATAAATTCCCTTCTCGCCATTTTCACTAAGCAAATACCACTTCGGTCAATGTTAAGGATTACTTATGCAATTAGAGTAACCCTTTGTAAAGCGTTAATACAATAATAAATTAACAATCATGATTCCAAACGTAATTGAAACCACTAAGATTTATGGTAGCATAGTCGGGTCACCTAAGCATAATGTCCTCAAGTTAAGCCACTTTCTCTTTTCATTTCTTTATTAACAGGGAGAACGGCTGACTCGTGTACCGTTGTGCATTCTGAACTAATCGCATACCTATAATTAGTAGCCCTTTCGCCTAAAAACTAATAATTAACTTGCCATACCAAAATGTACCTCAAATAACAAAAAAAGAAAACGTCATCCCTGCGGCAAAAAATTGGCCCCGATAAAAAATGAGGAGATTGGAAAATACAGTTTAATCTCAGAAGTCGATATCTTCGATATATCTTTAACCATACACTTGATCGTATATTGATTATAGATTGGTGTGGTATAAGCCAAAATAAATAAAATAATATACAATTCCGTTCCGAAACCTAAATGAACAAAGGAAATTAATTGCTAAGGAATTAACGCAAAACAAAAATTTTAGCAACGCTGAATGAAAAAAAAACCAAAATTGTAGAATTTAAAGCGCCGGTCTTGGCATATAAATTTTGACCTATAGAAATGGGATATAGTCCTTAATAGGAAGTATCTCTACAGATACAAACAAAACCCCGAGGGCGGTGTAACTCATAAGTTATAAAAACAAGCTATCAAAAAATACGTGAAAATAGCTATCAAAGTTCCAAAATATCGTACCTGGGAGTCACAAATAAGATAGAGTTAATACTAAAGAAAGGGACGCATATTGATTAATTTTTTCCATTTTTGATGACCAACTATTGAAAAATATATTTCCCTGATAAAAATTATTGTACCATAGATTAAAATGATAACTAACGAGTAGCTAAATGACACAGTAATTTTGCAATAGTTAGCAAAAACAGTAGTACACTTACAGTCGATAAGCAAAGGGCAAAATATTCGTCAAAAAACCCTAAAAAAAATTGCAGCAATAAATTCAACCAAGATTACCTTAAAACGAGTCAAAGCATACAAAAGAACCGCGCAATTAAAGTATAAAGAATAATCTGTAACAAAAGAATAACAAAAAAAAAACTTTTTCCTAGGTCAGACAATTTCTTAACTTTAGAGAGGTTTTGAACTTAAATTGGAAGATAATCACAACCGGTAAAACCAAATGCGAAGCTAGTTTCGAATAAAATTATTCGCTTACGATCCAGCAATCAGTCGTATATTATAAGACAAATAATTTGCTAAAACAGCCTACCAGAAGGGTAAAACATAAAACCAATCAGTTAATTCCTAAAGTATTGTAATACCCACAATATTTAAACAGCGGTCACATAGCGTGTATCGTGAAGGTGACCCATAAATTCTCTGTGGCGCTATAAAAAATGGCAACGTACAATTAGGCTAATGGCTATTTGACAACAGCAAATGTATTCTGCTTCAAAAATAGGCCTTAAAGAAAAGAATAAAGAGAGCTTTTGAAAACAAGCTGCGCTGTAATTACCTACAAAATAAGGCAAGTCAAAACCTAATTCTCAAGAAACTGCAAAAAAAGACCGTAATTCAATTTCTATGGGTTGTCATAAGAGACGCAAACCGCGCAACATATCGCTAAGACGAGTAGGTCAAAATTAAACCAATATAGGCCTGTCAAAATTTAGACTAATAACCAAAATAATTCAGAAATCAAGTAATGCAAGAAATAACCAATTCATGTAAAAAGAGGAGATTCTTCCAAAAATTGACGTTAGTCATAAATGTTCATACAACAAGACAGTATTTAATAAGTTTTACAAACCTTATAAATCATTCACGGCCTTGGGTCCCTGCTAATCGTTAATTCCCCCAATAAGAAATATAGCATAGTAAACCACATTGTACTCACAAAATTCAAGCTTTGCGAAAGCAAGGTACTCAAGAATTCAAAAAATACGCGTTCACTAATGAGCAAATGTGCTTAACTAAAATTAATAAAATAAAAAACGAGCATTTATACAAAGTATGAATAACTGAAGAGTAATTTCTAATGTAATCAAGTGAAAGTTGAAGCCAATAGATTTTAAACACCTGTAAAGTACTTTTGCCCTTTGTTCAGAATCATGTTTCAGATACCCTAAATCAAAACATAGAATAAAGCTAAATTTTCAAACTTTCTGTTTAAATCAAGCTCCTACAGGAGGATAACCTAGTAAAGATAATCACGATGAATATAGAAGAAAAAGAATTACAAATACTGTACGTAATATCCTAACCAAATTTATAACCCCCCCCCCCCCTCAGTCGCGCGGCACTCTCATGCGGCGCCGTTGTGGCATCAACGTATGGCATCAAACGCAAGTATATTTTAATTTTCATTTGGGAAATACAAAAGGAATTAAATTTATATGGCTCATGACAAACTACAAAACTTTTAAGTAATACCGCGCTGGATAATAAGTATCTCAGCCACGTGGCGTTAACTCCACCATGGGAGAAGAATAACTTGACACCTCAAAAGTAAATGAATTTTCTTTTAACTCACTTGAGCGGAAATACTTAATCTCGACTAACAAGTCTTAGTATTTCACCTACTTAGAATAAATCCAGAATACGCTGGAATAAGAAATTTATCCCTACATATCCAAAAAACGATTCATTTGAATGAAAATAAAATACGCAACTCCTCATGCGTTTCAACTCAAGCCATAGCTATCAGAATAAGCAAATAAGAAAGGATCGCCTTCGATATGAAATAAATTAACTCCCTTTAATTAAGTGTGGACAAAGCTGGAAAAAATAAATTAATAAATATTTTAGTTGCAGTGGTCAAAACTAAATAAAAAATTTAAATTTCCTAAGTGAAAATTTAAGAACCCCTTCAAGTTGGTCGGCAGATATCGCATCAATTGAAATATGCTAGTCGATAATATAATACAACCCTTTCCTTAACGATTCAAACTCGAAAAACCCACTCAGACCATGTAAAAGATACCTTTGGCTAAAAATCAGTAGTAGTACCTCTCACACTTCGCACGGTAATGAAAAAAAATTCTTTTATTTCAAAAAAACACACTTAAACAAGGCGAAGCATACTTTTAACTAAAAATCAGTAGTGGCACCCATCACACTTCGAATGTAACAAAAATTTTTTTTCTCTCGACAATTAATAAAAGCTCAGTATACAGGGCAATTCTAATTCGTAAAAGCAAAACAAAATAATAGTCAGCGAACAAGCCCATGATACACTCTGAAAATGGAATAAGAGCAATAATTCAAATGTCTATACGGTATACGATAATGAAGACGGATGAACCCCCGAGCATAGGAGTTTAGAGCCAGGGATGGGCATGGTGTATATTGTCCCACCATGCAATCACTTGACTTTCACCCTCTGTTGAGAAAAAGTTACGTGGATACGAGACTTGATTGCACAACGAGACGTTGCTTGGCAAACACTACAACTGCTTATTCGTCAAACTTCTTAAACAAATAAACCATCAACCGTGAAAAACTTTGGACGGTAAGGTGGAAGTCGTGTGTACTATCCCTCTGCCTCCTGATTGATCTCAGGCTACCTACAAGAAGCCACTACCCAACTAGGAAGTGAACGATGAATAATAAGGAGCTATAACTACAGTTAAGTTAAACGACCCTAAAACATGGGGACTCGTTAGTCAACTGTTGTGACCTGTGGTGCGTTTTATTCCATTGGTCATGAGAATTGGCTTGGGGACTCTCATGAGAAAACCAACTAATCTCCATATAAAATGTGACCCGCAAAAACTACCCCTCGTTACCCCTACCATTAGAAGAATCACTTTAACAAAAGTGACCGTACGAGAATATGAAATGAAGATGGAAATGAAGTCTGATACGTGGGGAATAGGTTGGCACGGGACCGGTACGCGATTTAATTGATTTCGTGGACGGGCCCCATACTAAAGTATTTCTTACGAAGTACAACTAGAACTGGAAGAAAAACGCCAAAAGACTAATCAAATTAATTACACGTTCCGTCAAGGTAAGAGGAAAATTTGAAAACACAAGTGACCACACGGGAATAAAAAGTGCAAATGGAAAGAAAATCCGATACGTGGGGAGTGCATTGACAGGGAGCGGGAACACAAGTGGATTATTTTTGTGGTCGAGCTCTGTGCCAAGGTATTTCTTACGAAGATCAACTCAAATAGGAAGATGAACTCAAATAGGAAAAGGAACCCAAAAATACCAATGAAGACTAATACCATAAATTAGAAAGGCCAAGTAAGCAACTACATGTTACAAACAATCATCAAATTAAAAGCGCTAAACAACGAACCGTGTAGCCAACTATGTAGCTAATTCAATTATTTCATAATCATTATTATACCTTAAACTATTATACCATTTGAAAATATATTACTATTAAGTAATCATTAATTTCATAATTACTGATAAATTTTATATAAGAACACATTTGCAGATACGGTGCGTAAGTAACCTTCAACCACTGGTTAAGGGAAACGCCGAGGGAAGCAACCGTACGGTAGGTTGCTTATATTAACCCAAAACCTAATAGAATAAATTAAAGAAAAAAAAGTAACCATGATAAAATACCCAAGCCATCAACAATTAAATAATCATAGGCTAGAAAATGTAATCTCATGGAATCTTAAGAAAAGACATAGTGTAGACAACATTAATGATCCATTAACAGAATGGGGACATGTTGATAATTTAATGAAAGAAGAGGAACTTATCAGAGCAGTAGAAAATCTCGACTGTCCAAAACTATATTATCTTCTAAAATCTCAAAAGACAATGTTGGAACAAAGAATGATCCTAAGACTAACGGCAAGCTTAGTGCATTATGATTTTAGTGCACGTGCAATGACAAGAACACTCGAACACACCAGACTAAGTGCCAAACTGGCCTTCCAAATTTTAGTACAACATATTCCAACAACAAAATATAGCTTATTGTCTAATTATGTCGCCGACAATATTTGGTACGATCAATATGATAACAATGTAACTACAATTTGGCCCATTAAATTTCTCTCCATACTAATAGACCGAGGACATATGTTAAAGGGTGAAATCTTCCTTAAAATCTTACATGTCAACTGTGTAAATAACACGTATTTAAATCCAATAAATCCTTCAACGAGATCCGCAATTTTTCCAGTTACCCCGAGAGACTATAAAGACATAAAGAAAATAACCCTGAATATCTTCCAAGAAGATGAAAATTTTGGAAGAAAAATATCCCCTTGGGTAGACGTAATTGTGCGTGAGCAACTATGCTGCTGCCAATCACACGTAAACTTAAGTTTTTCCATAGTGAAAATAATAAATGACCAATTATCCTTGTCCCAGCTATGCCGGAAAGTCATTCGACGAAAAATGCGAAGGAATGACATAATGGAAACACTAGAGGGCCTGCACCTCCCAAACCAGTTATTAGTGTATTTAATGTACTTAAATATACCTGAAAGCGGAAAAAATGATATACTATTTGAACTCAAATTTCTCAGCTCAAATGTTTCATCATGGAAAAATTATCGACTTCTCGATATGCTTACGTCTCCAAGTTCAAAGGCGGCATTACTGGATGATTCACCCATATTGAAATTAAAACCCAATAGTAGCGGAAGAAACTGTATATATAAATAACCTCGTCTAAATGAATGATAAAAAAACCCTCTAATATTACCTGAAGTATTAAAATTATGCAAATCGATTATTATCACAATTTAAAAGTGTATTATAAATCAGTATTGTATTAATATTTATAGAACTATGAGTTAGAGTGAATGTCACGAGATCTAAATATAGCGTTAATATATTGACAAAAAAAGGTAGTTTCTCGAAAAGTCTCTATACTTTTAAGCCTATAAAACGACCGCAAAGTCGTTAAACTAGAGTACGGAGCTTTAGAGATCGAATTATGTTCGAACACACAAATAGCCAGGTGCAAGGTGGCACCGGTGAAAAAGTAGTTCAACCTCGACCTGAAGTGACCTTATTTTCCACTCAAAGTAATTATTCATTATTGGTTAATATGGAGCTTTAGATGACTCGAATTACGTCGAATGAATGAGTACCCGATGTATTGAGGAAATGCCGGTAAAAAGGTAGTTTGACCTCGACCTAGAGTGTACCATGACTATAACCAATCTTGAAAAAGAAAACTAGACAAAATTCAATAGAAACTACCTTTTATTTCAGAACAATGGCCAAAGCAATTATAGATACGGAGTTCAAATGTATAAAGCACGCCAAGGAAAATGTCATATACTCGGCGGCAATGATCGTCGTGAATAAATCAGGGGAAGAAGTCTTCGCGAAAAAATGGGACGTTAAGTATGATTTAAGGAAATTTGACATAGAATCCTATGAATTCGGTCTAAACTTCGCAAACACCCCAAAATATCGGCCAGTAAGAGGCAAATTAGGAATCAAATATAATGGCAGAAAGGGGAAATACCTCCATTTTATTCAACATGAAATTAGGAAATTACAAAGACAACACAAAATTCGGTATTGGTACGTTAAAGGTCCTTGCCAGACAGACTTATTGCTTCTCGAAAAGTGTAAAAAACTAAAGTTAGTTTATAAAATTGAAGGAAATTCAGACTGTGTGAAATACCGTGGAAAACATGACCCCCTCCAAGAAATTAAATACTACAAACAGTATTTATGTAATCCAAGAAGTGTGACTTATAAAGCCAAAAGAAAAGAAATCATATTTAAAAGAATTAAAACTTATGAATCAAAATCAAAAGTAATCAAGAAATAAAAAAAACTGTCCCAATCGAAATAATTAAAGTTAACCCACGCACCTTTTGCGTTAAAAGAAAAATTCTTGTGTGAAAGCAATTAAAATATCTATCCCCCCAGCCTAAGAATCAACCGTACGTTCACCATGAGCAAAGTAACAAATTGTACGACCACGAATCTTAATCTCACCTCGTTTCCTTTGGGCAACGAAGATTATTATAAAATAATATAAACATAATATCATAATTAGCACCTTGTTTCCTTCCCTAAAAAAAGGGAACAAATAATAGGAATCAAAGTTCTCGTTCAATTATCAATCAAAAGAAGTTTTTCTGTATTATGTCTAATGAAATATTAATTCCAGAAACAGGAAAAAGGATGTGGATAACAAATGTCATATCAATCTTCATTTTCCAAACCATAGCCCAAGATATCGTAAAACATGGAATAATCTTCAAACATGAGAATTCGTTACTTGCAAGCCACAATGCCTGGAAGATATTTATGAAACTGGATCCCAAACCGTTTGAAACCCTATTTCAACAAGTAATGAGACTAGAAAAGAATACCAATGAATTAAAGGACTCTATATTCCAATTCTTAAAATCGGACAAAAGTTTACAGAACACGAAGGACATGCACCACAAGGAAAGTACAGGAAATCTACCCCCCATTCTCCCTAAACTTAAATTGAAACTCATAGTAGACAACTTTGACAAAAAAATGGCACAAATCGATAAAGCTCTAGGAACTAACAATAGACAGAACAGAAGGAAAAGAGAATTAAGTAATTTGGACGATTCTATAAGCGAATATACTACGGAAAGATATACTAAGGATTCCTTCTCGACAACTTCCAAGAAAAATAAACTCTATGATGGAAATTACGCCATGCTAAACGAATTACCAAGCATATGGACATACCTCAAGCAACTATGGCAAGACCATACGACGAGCAACGTTACTAAGAAAGTAGCTCCAAAAGAAATAAAGAAAAAGATAGACAAACCACAAAGAAAGAAGAATACCACGACAATTACACCCAAACTCGAGGCAAGAACAGAAGAAATACAACCATCACTAACGGATATCACATCCAATACAAGACCAGAATTAATCACACTCAATAAACTGTCCCAAGGAAAATTAATTACGATAACACATTTGAAACCAACGACGTTCACCAAATGGTCATGGTCCACAGGGCACACAATTACAAAGACCAACTCCTTCGGCAACATGTATATAAAATTTAGGGCAAGACTCCCAGTATTGCATACCGTAACTCAAACAATATTAGTTCAAGGACGCCATTCGGATAACAAAAGGCAAATTCCCGAAAATAAAAAGAAAGAAAAATATGTACCCGAGAAATGCTGGACAATTGACGGCAAGTACACATGTGCTAGATTGGCCATGGCAGACGAACCAGCCAAAAACTACGTCGAATCGTTACCTGAGCTAAATGAGAAAAATGCCTTAAGAGTATCGATTCACCAATCTTTCTTAATATTGTATAGACAAAGACTGCAAGCACTATTTGAATTATTTAATACCGAAATACAAAAGTTAAAGCAAAGCACCACAAGAATCTTCGAAGTATTCTTTCGAAAAAGCAAATACCGCAGATCAGCTAGTCTAATACCAATCGTAGGAGAATTAGCCTCACGCTTATTTGGGCTTTCGACTGAAGAAGACCTAAATATCCTAAGGGAAAACGTAGGAAAACTAAATAACGCCATGAACGTGACCCTGCATGTCCAAAAGATACAAGCCAGTATAGCCAATTATCAGAGAGACAAAATTGAGGCAATCTCGAAGAAAATATCAAAGACAGTAAACCTAATGAATTATTTAAAAAATGAAGTAGATCGTGTGATTTCCGATTCGAGCCTCACCATGGTATCACTAGACATAGTGACAATGTCATTACTTAACCTGGCAACTGACGTCAGTAAATTTGAATTTGCATTATTTGCCCTTACTGGAGGAACCTTATTGTATGACTTGGTGGATCCTTCGAACCTAAAAAGTATCATGGATGAAATAAAAACGCATTTAACGTTCGGACTACATCTACCAACAGAACCAGAAGTAGCAAACCTATTCCACTATTACACCAAGCTAAAGGTTCACATCACGGAAATAAACGTACAACTATTTGCAGTAGTAACAATTCCATTAATAAATCAACAATCCATATATGACTTGTATAAAATTTCTACATTTCCAGCCAATATAGGCAAAACTAATTCATTTATGACTATCACCCCCGAAGCGAAATACTTACTTGTCGACCAAGATAGGAGAAAATACGCCTTATTAAATCCACAAGACCTTAAGGAATGTGTAACATTCAAAAACCTAGTATGTCAACTAACCCTGCCTATTTATAACGTAAAACCTGGATCCTGCATGTTAGATATATTTTTAAAAGAAACTCAACAAGAAGAAATTCCCAATTCATGCGAAGCGCTAGTAGGCAGTACTAAACGAGAAATATGAAATTCATCTTAGAAATGACCTGTGGCTATTTTCTGTCCCAAAAGAAACAGTCGGGACTATTTCATGTTAAAATAACACTGAAAGAATCGATCCAAGCTACAGAACTGAACTACTATTACAAGACGTGGGAACAATAACAATAAAACAAGGTTGTCGATTAATAACCAAAGAAGCCATGGTACAAACACCTCTGATAACCACCAGCACGAATTTAATAAGCCCCAAGGTGGTCAATTTCAAACCAGTCAATTTATCGTATACTATTCCTAATATTGAAAATGAAGAAGTAAAAGCAACAATATGGTAAAAAATAGAGAATGTCAAAGGAACCTTACCACTAACAAAAATAAAAGAAGCCTTAGACTCTCAAATTCCCCTATTTACTAATGAAGACCAAAGATTGACATACGTAGAAAGTAGATACGGACTATTCTCAACAAATTTTTGGTGGAATATCCTCCTGACGGTAGGATTAGTATTCACGATCTCTATGACTATAAGAAGGATATTGAACCTAAATTACGGAAGAATTTTGAGAATAACGCGTAGAAAAAGAGCAAAGTCAGATCACATCGAGCCGAGTGAGATGCAAAACCTAAACCCGGAACTCCCTGATAATCCTTAAACAAAAAAAGGGAGGATATGATCGAACGAATGAGAATAGAGGTCTTCATTCGTGCCATGTCCAGTCCCAAATTTCCACTTATTTCTTGTGCAAACCCATGCAGCTGCAAAGATATATTTCTTAAGCGGCATGGACGCGCATAAACAGGAAAGATTTGAAAATTCATAGTAAATCGAGATCTCTCATAAAAACCATGTAACCTACCTCGCACGTAGTAGTATAATAGGAAATTAAATGCTAAAGTAGATGAGTGTTGAATAACATTTAAAATCGTATTGAATATACATATAATCACCAAATCTTAAAAATCTTATATAGTGTTATTTTTCGTAAATATAATCATTTTTCTTATGATTACTTAGCTTATATCATAGTAATCTAGTGATTGCTGCAACATGCATGTAAAAGCATGAAAATTGCTCTTATTTTGTTCTATCCTTGAGTTTAACTGTACCTACACTAAATTGATATTATTAGTACCACTAATCGCGACTATTATTTCAAACAATAGTCCCCGTATAATATTATGAAAACTGCGTATTGTTGTATGTATGTTTTAACTTATGTAATTGTAAAGAGCATGTGATTCTGCCCAGATATTTATATTCCAGGGAGCAGAGTACTCAGTGCAAAGTAATTATTGATGTATTAGCACGCAACACGGATACAACTCAGTAACATCTACTTTCATCATTCGTCAACCACCGACAAGTACTCACCAAGGAAACCCCTGAAGACACTATCCTGACGACAATCCAAGTCACCCAAGCCTAGTACCAGGTAACACGATTCCAAACAATATCGACAAACCAAGAATAACCCTGGAGTCAATCCCTCATAGATTATACATCTTAAGCCCCATATCAGAGACAATATATTGAACAAGATCCAAAGCTTAACCTGTGACCATATCCAATCATTATTAGATGTTACAAAACCAAATTATCCTCCATGAGATGAAGCACCAATCATTATCAATTTTGCGGGAAATATAAACTGTACGTGCAAAACTTTTCCCAAAATAAAGTGTCAGAAAAGAAATTAAACCAAATTATATTAGCCAAAATCCCAATGACTAAGCCTTCAATGATTGTGTATCATTAAAAAATCAAATACAATGCATCAAACATAGAACCTGAAATAAAGTCCGGTTCCAACCATAGTTACCCTTACATAGCGTAACACAAAATCAGGACTGAAACGTGAACAATTTACGGGAAACACAGGCTGTACGAGTATTAGATTTTCCCGAAGATAAAAGTGTCCAAGAAGAGATATCCAGCCCAGCAATCAAGATACCCAATTCATGTGATGATTCCCCAAAAGTAATGTACCCAGGAAACATTTCAAGGAATCTATAATATCAACCCCTCGTATATGACGTGACAAACCACGCACGGACAATGTTATGCGTAGTCATACTTGTGGACAACATAAACCCTTATCCCAAGGAACAAGTGACAGAAAGCGAAACACCAAGAAGACAAACCATAAACAATTAACCAACACAGTAATTTACTGAATGGAAGCCTAAAGTAAGAGTGATAACGTATGTGAGTATCATAGACACGTAGAATGATGAAGTAAGTGTGAAATCTTATGTATCTAACTTATAACTTTAGTGAACATAGAAAAACTTTTCATAAAACAAATAAAAATAACTGTAAACTACATAAGCTCAGTGTTGCAATCAGACATTAAATTTAAACCTATTAATGTGTCAAACTTTTTCTTGCAAATTTTTCTATTCATACATATCAGTGTGTTAAAAAATTTAGATGTAGTTAGGTGCTTTTGAAGTCAGATACTTATCGTACCAATATAGCGTCAGGTGAAAGTATAAACTAGTATTAGAAGTAGCGAATATGTACCACGTTAAGTAATAAAGTAATTACAAAAGCAGAACTTAATTAATAAAACCATGTAGAATTATTAGCATATCAGGTGAAGGTAATCTTAGTGTTAGGTGGAGGAAATAAGAATAATTATTATGTAATCATATAACCTAATGTGTTAGTTAATAGGAACTCTTTGGCTCTTTCGCCAAATAGAGTGAGTAGGTGATGGACTTCAAAGTAATGTTGTTATATATATAGTCTAATAGAGCAATCGGGGATATGGAAGAAAGATATAAATTTTACCAAAGCAGAGCTAATTCAAATAATGAGTACTAAGATAAATTCTTTTAAAGAAAAATCAAATTTGAAAGTGTAGAGAGAGAGCATAACACAACGATGAGGACATCGTTAAGAATGGGAAGGATGATATGTAATGGGATCAATTTTCAAAACATCAAAATTTTCCAATTAAAGTTACCCAAATACATACATCGTAAGAATGTTTCCCACAGAAAATCTAATAAATAAATCCGCCTTTGTGTCACCAATGTATGCAATAAATATCTGTTTGACCAAATCTTATATGACAGGCGACGAACAATGTAATTTTAATCTTAAGAGCTCGAAATACCAAACTATCAAGAGGGTAAAACTTATAATACAAAAAAATAGTCACTCGAGATGCAAAATATCTTTGTATAATCTAATTGCATTGTTCTGGAAACTAAGTTTAGAACTGGGTATCTCAATGTAATTAAATCGTATTATCCTTTACCAACTTTCACAGAAATAAATTATAAGTCTTCTGGAAACTAAGTGACACCCTGCTAGCAAAAAGCTACAGTGTAAAATTTTGCTTTGTTAGAAAAATTCCAAAGTGAGATCTTAAAAGTCATAAACTTTAATTAAACCAAAGTAGCCCATTGGTGTATACCCGTCCAATAGTAATATAGGACAAATAGTGCAACCAATAGAAACTGTAAAACATACTTGTTAGTAACGCCCGAATGTAACCTCTGGCGAAGTTGGAAAGGGTAGATAGCCAGAACTTAGCAATTTTCGAGGCAGTCTTTTTCAGTCATAGGAGAATCTTATGCCAGTTTTATTAGAGACTCATTGTGAGTCTATTATGTGAATTTTAGGCAAACCTAAAAACACTTTTATTGAACGTTATTTGTATTGTTCAAGTGAACCATTTAGCCTAAGTGCATTTTGACTCTAAAGTGTCTTCGATATTACACCAAACTCTGTGACGATTATGTGAGTAAAAATAAACACATTACTTTCTTATTTTATTCTCTCTATGTTAGTATTTCTCAAGATAGTTAGTCCTTGTGGCTCCACTCGCTCTCAAGGGAACCTGAAACTTTTCAATCTGATTTCGACTCAGTATGGCCGTCAATATAAGCTCCCTATTTGCACCGCTAATTTAAGTTCCCCATCCAAGAAGTTCCGTCTCCACTCAGGTAAGCCACACGCGAACCGTCAGCTAAGAGTTGATTTAATTTTACTCATTGATTTAATTATTTGAAATTTCCCATATGAAGAAACACCAGATAAGATAAGAAAAAGCAACCTTCTCATCAAAACCCCCATTGAAAGCCTTTTTTCAATAAAACCCCCCCATTAGAAAGTTATAAACTTTGCCCATTGTTTACATATAGTGTAGGTTATTGGCAAATTTACAGGCGTTTTCAGGAGGATTTTTTTCCTAGTGGGGGGTCGGGTTAGAGTAGGGGTTATGGGGGAGGATCTTTCCATGGAGGATATTTCCTTGGGGGAAGGGACATTTCTATGCAGGGGGCACCAGATTTCCCAGCATTATTTAAAAAACGATCAGAAATTAAATAAAAAAACAAGGTTTTTTCAACTGAAAGTAAGAAGCAACATTAAAACTTAAAACGAACAGAAATTATTACGTATATCTGGGGGGTCGCCTTCTAGTCAATACCTCGCTCTTTACGATACAGTTTTTTTAGTACTTTCAAAAGAGCCATCTATTCTAATTAACCGGCCTTTGTGATTCAAGGGTTTGTGATTCTGACAAAATTCGATCTTTAGCGTAAAGAGCGAGGTATTGACTAGGGAGCGAACTCCCTAATATACTTAATAAAAACATACGAATATAGAAATTCGTTACGTAAGTTAATTCGCAAGTTACGTCAGAACAAAATTTCGAGAAAGCCAATTAGCCAAAAAAAGGAAAATTAATATGCGAATTTCGTTTTAATTATTCATGTACGGTGAGCCAAAATTAAAGCTGCATTAATTCAAAAACGTTCAGAAATTAACAAAAAAAAAAGTTTTTTTAACCTGAAAGTAAGGAGCGACATTAAAACTTAAAACGAACAGAAATCCGTATATGAAAGGGGCTTTCCCCCTCAACACCTCGCTCTTTACGCTAAAGTTTTTATTGTTTTAAAAAATAAAGTTGTGAAACAGAGTCAAACTTTAGCATAAAGAGCAAGGTGTGGAGGAGGGGAAAGCCCCTTTCATATACTGAATAATTTCTGTTCGTTTTAAGTTTTAATGTCGCTCCTTACTTTCAGTTAAAAAAACTTGTTTTTTTTAGTAAATTTTGAACAAGGACTAATTGAAAATAAGTAACAGAAGATTATGAATAATGTTTTTGAAACGCGGGAAGTACCAAGTGATTTTAGCAAAACCATAATTAAGTCCCTGCATAAGAAGGGTGAAAAGAGTGAGTGAGAAAATTATAGAGCCATTAGCCTGGTTTCAAAAGATAGCAAATTATTTAGTATGATGATAGATTTTAGACTTACAGACGATGTAGACAAAGTTTTAAGAAAAGAACATTGCGGTTTTAGGAAAGGTAGAGGATGCGTCGACCAGATTTTCACCTTTAGGTTAATAATTGAGCTTTAATAATTTTTATTAGGTTAATAATTGTTAAGGTAGGAAATGAGGTCAGTAGCTGGTTTCGCATTGAATCAGGAGTTAAGCAGGGTTGTGTTCTATCTCCATCTATATGGATCATTTTGATCGACTTTATCTTAAGGTTAATGGAAAAACACTGAATCTAATGGGGAAGTAAAACTTTCCTGGAGCAATTATACTGATGATTTCAGCATCCTAGATGAAAGTGTGAGCAAAATGAATGAACAGTTCAGATTTTGTGAGTTTAGGGTGTTAGAATAGGTTTGAAAATTAATGTTAAGAAGACTTAAGCTGCTAAGACTAGGAACAAGTGAAGATGAAAAGGCGACATTGGTAACAAAAAGAGCGACCAAGTGAACAGCTTCACTTGCCTTGGTAGTATTATTAGTAAAGACGGTGGGTGCAGTGACGACGTTAAAAGTAGAATAGCCAAGACTCAGGGTATTTTTTTCACAGTTAAAAAAAGTTTGGAAGAATGGGAAGACACGCCTGCAAACCAAGATTAGGATATTCCAAGCTACAGTGATGACAGTGATCAAACATAGTTCTGGAGCATGGGTGCTCTAAAAAATGGATAAAGACTTGCTAGATGTTTTGCAGAGAAATTGCCTACGAATTGTTTTGGTTTTCCGACGACTGACCGTATTTGAAACAAAAGGCTCTACGAAAAGTGTGGTTCAATCCCGCTTTCTAGGGTTATAATGAAAGAAAGGTTGAGATGGCTAGGGCACGTTCTGCAGATGAAGGATGGGATTGCCAAAAATTGTCCTCTTTGACCAACCATCTAGACCTAAACAGAAGCAGGTCATGCTCGGTTGGGGTGGTAGGAAGTTGTACAGAAAGATATAAGGGAAAATGAGAACTTCATGAGAGGGCGTAAAGAGGGAGATTTTGAAGAGTTGGGGATGGAGGGGGAGCGTGTGTAACTGTTTTGTCTCGGGTGGTTTGATGCTGTGGCGGGTTGTAAGTAGTTGTAGTTGTAATCCTGTAAATTACATGTTTTTTTGGCAAGACCGAGAATTTTTTCTTCAACTTATAATTAATTTTTTTTTTTTTTTTTGATGGCTTGGGTACTTTATGGCTCGCCGCATACAATTGCAGAAATATTCTTATTTGAAATTTTATATATATATATATATATATATAATATATATATATATATATATATATATATATATATATATATATATATATATATATATATATATATATATATATATATATATATATATATATATATATATATATATATATATATAAATATATATATATATATATATATTATAAATTAGGTTCTTCTTTTGGGAATAATTTTTATTATAAGAGAAACTAACAAAGAACCATAACATATTTTGAGGTTACCCCCAGGTCACAATTTACTTTTTTCGTATTTTCCTTCCCACCCCCTCCTTACCAAACAAAAATTCCTTCTTCTGAGGCTGGTCCAAGTTCACCTCCTTTCCCATGGAGAGAGCATGAGTACACCAATGGCACTTAAGATCTCAAAGCTCATTCCCAGCATAAGAATAAATAATAGGGCCGTTTTTAGCACTAAGATCTTACATCTAAGATCTTGCATCTTTCTGCAAAGATTATTGTTTTTTAACCCATCTTTGCTCTAAGATCATATAGCTCACTGATGTTAGCAAAAAGTGTGAAGAACGCCACTGTTCTGCTATATAGAACAATGATGAGAGAAATTTGATGATATACTCATCGTTGTTCTCAGACCGCTGATCAGAGCAGAATGATGAAAGACGTTTGCATAAAAACGACAAAAGATGTAAGACCGTAGCACATTGATGAGTGAAAAAACAGGCCTAATCCATAGTTGCGTTTCTAAAAGCAATCAGTGAGAATGATACGCAAAACATGATTACAATAACCAGTTATTACAAACTAAACCTGGCATGCTTCTGCCGACGTTTATACCATAATTCTTATTAGTACAAGACCCATTAACAATGAATTCTAATTGATTTAAAGGTCATTTATTGTTTTATGATATTTAAAAAGTTTTCATTTTCAGTCTTGACCTTCTTCTTTAGTTGTATCAAAACTTGCTTATCTTTTTGTGAATTCATTTATTTTAGCATTATGATATTAAAATAAATAAAAAAAAATTAATCTTGTAAAAAAAATCACATATTTTCTTCCAATTTTGGGTTTATTGTTGTTTTTTGCGTCCAGTACTTTTATTTATGTTAGCTTCTTGTTATATACGAAAAATTAAGCAAGAAAAAACGGGTTTTAATTTTAATAAAGCAGTGAAACAAAAATCAGTGAAGCAGTGAAACAGTCTTGGTGCCTGCAAAGTACTTGATTTTAATTCAAAATCATTTTAATTGCAGGCATCAAGACATGGCATTGTAGAAAAGCCAGACGATGTCCGAGTGATTAGAGACAAAATTGGGATAAGCCCTTTTTAGGATTGTATAAAAATGATGTCATTTCATTTGTTGATAGATAAGTCTATCTATCATCCGTCCATATGTCATTCCTAGGGCAGAAGTAAGGTAGATAGTCATAGATTTAACGAATGAAAGATTGGATTGATTTTGGGTTGATGCGTGACAGACAATGTCCACTGGACTTGTATGCAAAATCTGAGACTGAATTTGCTGGGACTCACAGTGGCGAACAAGTGAAACCTAAGCCTAATAAGCTTGGCCGCTGGTAGTCTAAAGGTGGAATACCGTGTCATAGGATTGACACATGACCAACAAGTCCCCTGGACTTGCAGGTGACCCCACCACGATACACGTTACCTCACCCCCCCCTAATGTGCAAATATATAGCTTATATTATGTGTTTACCATCTATTATATCCCTTCTCTTTGTCTTGTCTCACTCTAAGCTGAAATAAACTAACGAAAAAAAACGCCTCTACAATGCGTCAATGGATGAACAACTTGAGTGATCAGGGCTATATTATACAAGTACCTTCGTATTCATTCGTAGACATAAAAATTATTTTATTTTTATTTCATAAAGAGGAAGAATACTGATTTTACTACTACTAAACCTCACGCACTACCAAGCAGCCCGAGGCCCACACCGTTACGTACGCTCCTATTCCATCTTAATCTATTCATAGCCTCCCTCTTTACAGCCTCCTTGGAAGCTCACGTTTCTCTTAAATCTTTCTTTACCATATCCTCTTACCCAAACCGAGGACGCAAAACAACTCAAAATAATCCGTTGGCAATTTCCCTGGAAAACATTTAGCAAATCTTCCTCCATTTTTCAGAGCGTCCATGCTTCAGAACCATAGATAAGATAAGATTTATTGCAAAAAGCCTGTGGGCCATAGCAACATATAATACAGTCTACAAACAAAGCTCAGGAACAAAATACAACTTTAGATAATAAAATCAAAAAAAGAAAAAAAGAACAACAAATAAAGAAAAAAAAGAACAAGAAAACGACAAAAAAGAAACACATCAAGGTTCAACATTTCAACCAACAAACACTAATCATAATAAAATTCGAATCCTAAAAAATGTAACAAGCTATCCCCTCAAACATGATTCTCTATGTTTAATCCCTAAACGAAGAAAGTTACACAACTGTTTAATGGCACATGCGTTCCTCTCAGCCATCCGCTCAATTAACCAGCATTCACTCCCAAAGACTCGTCCAAAATATTCATTTCGCAACTCAGACAGCTCTTCACACTCGGATACAAAATGAAATAAGTTCTCATTCTCACATCCACATATTGGGCAACAATAAGGGCCAGTCGCCAGCCGAAACTTCCCCAAAAATTTCGTTCTCTCACCTAAATCCAAACTATCCCCTCTAACCTACAATAAATTCTTCAAATCCTTTTTATTCAACCCAAATTTAAAATAAACCTCCTCCCCCCAGCAGTCTTTAGCTTGGGAGTAAAGCCTCAAAGACATAGATTGGTCCTTATGAGCTTGCCACTCTTGGATTTCAAGGTCATTTAGAGTTCGCTGGACTTCCTTCCATACTGACACAGTTTCACCCATAGGGTCTTTTCCTTCATTCCACACCTCCGAAAGGCCACAAAGGTCCAGTATTTTCTTGAGCTGATTTTGCCATGAATCACGTTTACCGTCCTTCAAGCTCTCCAAATAAGCTGACTTAAGAAGCGAAACTCTAGATAGCTAATTAACTTCTCCATATTACATTAACCAATTAACACTTAAGTGAAGCCCAATCCGTTCAGTACTGACTAAAATCTAAGCTAAAATCTCCAATACTTGCTAACTACTCTAGCTGCTTTAGCAAACCAAACCAGAGCCAGCCCAATGTAGGGTAGAAGCTACTTTTGTCTGGAAAATTCTTTTCTGGATCCTCTGTCACCTAGATGACCTAAATTACTTCTCAAAAGCATATTTATAAGCCTATTACCCTTAATTTACAATCTTCTACATGCCTAGACATCCCTCTTAATGCACTAAACTTAACACCCAAATAAACAAATTCTTCTTTAACCTCTAACACCTTTCCTCCAAAAATAAATTGAACCTCTGAATCAACATCTCCTTTACTCCTAAATACTAATACTACTGACTTCTTAGCGTTCAACTCTAAATCCTTCTTTTCTAAATATTTTTTATTATATCTAATTGATTCTGAAGATTATCTCTACTATCCGCCATTAGAGCTATGTCATCCACGAATAACATGCATAATAGCCTAAATCAATTCAATGCTTCCAATATTCTAACCTTGGTTCCCAGTCCTATCTTCTTACTCTTCCAAACTTTTTTCAACAGTGAAAAACACCCTAGGCCTTTGCAAGACACTAATTATTGTTCAAAGAAATTTCACATTAAAAAAGAGGTTTTGAAAAGATTCAAGGTAGGGGGTCATCCTTTTACAAGAGTCTAAGCGCAGAGTATCAAACCACGTATGGAAAGATAAAAAATTATTTTTGTTTTGTTTTCATTAAACAAGAAAATTATAAGAACAGAACATACTACGAAGAGACTTGGATTTTTGGCAAAAATATCACTGAAACTGAAAAAATAAATAAATAAATAATATATAGACATAAAATAAATAATAGATATGAAAATTAAATAACAAATAAATAAACAGAGGTAAGTATTTTGGGTCAGAATGGAAGGCATTTCGTCGTTATTATGCCTTAAGTTCGTATTTCTGTCACACTTCTAAGATAATTGCCAAAAATGCGTTTGTAAAAGCTGTTCTCAAGTAGAGAACTAGCATGGCATTGTAGGTTATAAAAAATAAAAAAAAACTTCAAAAATTTGTTCATATGCATTTTTGTTCCGTTTTGATGAGTTGGACAAAATATGGGGGGGGGGTCAAACCCGGTAACTTAAGTTTGTTTTGGTACTTGTCTAGAATCCGGTAAGTGCAAAGATCAGATAGGATAATAACCGGTTAGTCTCCAATGTATAGTGATTGAAGAAAGGGTTTGTCACTCCGGGAACTATATTCAAATGTTAGTTTTTTGGGATTTAGGGGGACTAAAAGGTACCTATGTTGGGTTAGGTTAGGTTACGTATTCAATATATGCTATGCTTTATCCCACCCCCCCCCCCTAAATATATAGCCCAATTTTGTTACTAAACTATTATCTTTTTATCCTATTTTGTTTTATTTCATTAGCATTAACAAAAATTCACTTCTTGCATGCTTACCGGATTCTAGACAAGTACCTTTGTTTTAGTTTTTGTTTTATTTTGCTGAGGATAGCTATGGTTCATAAAGCCAAAATATTTGCCGATGTTTTATCTCAATAATTGTCTTTAAAAAATAAGTCCCCAACGGTAAGCAAACCCTTAAAATTGTTTTTTAACCTGGCAATTAGTTGAAATAATGTCTTGTGACAAAGATGGAGTTCTATAAATAACCCATACCCCCATCTACCATCTACCAACAAGGATTCGTTTGACAATTTTATGAAAAGTGTTGCATCCAACTTAATACTGAAGCAGTTCACTGTGTTTTGCAACGAAATTATACAAAATACAAAGAAAATACGATTCTATGAATCAAACATGTGCCTTTCAATCAGAAAGACCTAGTCCTGACTCAAGGAAATGGGTCATCTCCATTAAAAGCTCCGAAAAATATCTCTTAACTTCACTTCGATCAAGACACTTCTAGGACAATTACCAAAATGTGTTTGTAAAGCTGTTCTCAATTAGAGGATCAGTAAGGCAATGTAGGTCCAACCACACTTTAATTCTTCTTATCTATGTTGGTTTGCTGATCGTCCATTTGAGAACAGCTAAGGTATGATCTCTTTTGTTACTTTTAAAGAATACTAAATTTGTAGGCATCAAAAAGGCATCAAAACGTATTCAAAAAGGCATCAAAACAATTTCAAAAAGGCATCAAAACGTAGAAACGAGCTCTCTCCCAGAAATCTTGGACAACATGATGGATAACCTTGCCAAACCAGCAAACACACATCCGCAACTGTCCTTCTTGGAAAAATGCAAATCTTCACTTTTTTCCAAGCTTCGATCACCTGTTTTAGGATTTTGATTCATATTCAATTTGATTGTGCAAACTCATCAAGATGACGTGCCTTTACAGGTAACAGTTTCCAAAATTAACGGATTCATGCTTGAAACAATACTCTTTCAGATAATATCAAATTAACGGATTATCTTGATATAAGATATTATATATATATATATATATATATATATATATATATATATATAATATATATATATATATATATATATATATATATATATATATATATATATATATATATATATATATATATATATAATATATATATATATATATATATATATATATATATATATATATATATATATATATATATATATATATATATATATATATATATATATATATATAATATATATATATATATATATATATATATATATATATATATATATATATATATATATATATATATATATATATATATATATATATATATATATATATATATATATATATATATATAATATATATATATATATATATATATATATATATATATATATATATATATATATATATATATATATATATATATATATATATATATATATATATATATATATATATATATACATATATATATATATATATATATATATATATATATATATATATATATATATATATATATATATATATATATATATATATATATATATATATATATATATATATATATATATATATATATATATATATATATATATTGCAATCAAAGCTTCGTTTGCTAGAGTTTTAGTTTGTAATTACAGGGGGGGCTCTTTACTTAGAGTTCGTTAAATTTGCACCTTTTGGATGTTATGGGCCGCGGTTTACTCTTTACTCGGTTGCAGCTGTCTTGGCAACCACGAGGAGGGGTTCATCCTCCTAAACTGCTGATTAGATCGAAATCGTCTGAATTAATTACAAAATATTAATAATATCCCCAGAAAAATTTACCCTTTTTGAATACTTTCAAGGGGGGGGGGGCTTAAATGTCAAATCTTATGGATATTACTGTCGCACTTGAAAAGCTTCAATAACATGAGAGCACAGACTCTCTGTGCACAGAATTTGTCCAGGTATACTCTTCAAAATGCATGGAGGTGAGGGAGTAGCTTAACCCATGATTCCCACCGTAGGGCACAGGCCCCACCGGTGGGACATGGCAACATTTTGGTGGGTCCTGGGTAGTACATGCACTCTTCGGCTGGCGTCTTTAATTCAGAAAAAAATACCGTGAAAGACGTCGCATTTAAATGCATTTAAAGAGCCAAAAAATAAATAAATGATAGTATTGCAATGATTTTATATATTGTATAAAAGGTGTTTTATTCAGACAATATATTTATTAGTACAAAATACGCCTAGAAAAGATACCAAAAAAAGATACCAAGTAAATGGCATTTTTCAGCTTCCTTCAGGTGAATACACGTGAAATTTTGAATGACAAAATTTAAATATCCTGAGGTAGGCACCAGGATCTCGAAATGCCTAGGGGGGCATGGCAGAAAACCGGTTGGTAACCGGTTTGGTAGCCGGCTCTAAACCATAGCCATTATAGAATTTTTTATAATAGAAAATAATAGCTAGATTACAGAAAACGATGCTAAACAGTATTCAGAATATTTGTTTAACGTAGTGATAATTAACGTTTTCGTTCATTTTTCTTAAAAATTCAAGCCTACAATCAAGGGCGTATCCAGGATTTCTGTTAAGGGAGGGGGTATTTTTTCTGTTTTTTTTTTTTTACAAACAAACAAACTTACAAATTAAGCATAAAAACTTTCTTTATATGCGTTTTGTTACGTTTTTACGAGTCGGGCAGAAATTTGGGGGGGGGGGAGGTCAAACCCTGTACCCCCCTGGATTTGAACTTGTCTGCAATAGATGAATGTCTTCATTTCTTCTTATTTTTTTAGAAAAATCCTTAATGGTCCGTTCAGAGGCTTGGAAAAACCGATGAGAAAAATCAATCGGTATTAGGGGAAAAGTGTTCAAACGATATTTAAAATTTTCATAAAAAACACAGATAACATGCACTCGTACGGACCGATTCTCTAGGTCAAGTATATTACTTGCCAAGAATCTTCCTCTTTCTTGTTAGTTTTGCACGAAGCATTACTTTTGTTGGGTAGTTTTTGAATATTTTGCCCCAGTATATCCAAGAGTTTCCTCCAACAATTGGACCTCTGACAATTTTCTCCAACGAAAATTCGATTTGTAAAAGGAGGTCGCTAAAAACGTTTAAAGATTTTGTAGAATATTCTTATGTTGTTTTGCCCAGCTCCCCGCAGAATTTTTAGGGCAGCTGTACCAAAAAACATAAACAAAATTTTTCTATAGCATTTTTATAGTTTTATGATTTTTACTCGTGAGCTAAAATTTTTTATATTATTATTCCTTTATGACGCCTATCCATTAAAAATCTCTTACTTCTGTACTGACTAAGGGTAATTCCATCTATCAGGTTTTTTAACCGTTCTACCCGATTGTGTCGTTACTTTCTCCTCGACTTCTTGCGGTTTTTTATTTTTCGGTTTTGCTAGGGATACAAGATCAAACTTTTTGTATTGTTTTTTCAAAAATTCTTGACCTTTTAATTTTGTTTCTTTTGCATGCGCGGCCGCTGAAGTCGGTTTTGACTTTCCTGTTTCTTTAACTACCATATGGTCTGATTCGCCGTCAGATTCTTCGGAACTGGTTTCCGATGTTTCCGCATTAGAACTTTTAGAATTGGCACTTTGCGTTTTCGAGGTATCATCTACCCTTCCTTCGTAAATTTCTACTTCTCTGGAAGTAGAAGGTTTATTCTCTGAGTCCTCGATTTGAGTTTTCAACTCGGGAGATTTGAAAGACTCTTGAGAGCTCTGAGAGGAATCAAAAGTTTTTGAGGGGTTCCTCCACTGTTTAAATGCCATGTCTTCAGGGGGATGGGGCATTTTTTGTACTAGTGTTTCCCTCCATGAAGTCCATTGTTTAGGCTTGACCTTGGACACAGTTATGTCATGATATTGTCCTTGCTGGTCATCCTTGGGAGTTTGATTCCAAGGCAATGTACTTTGCCCCTTTTTTATGGGGAAATTTATTAGATCCATAGCTTCTCGCAGATTTGTTTTAATTGAATCTTTGGGAGGAGTTTTCTTTACAATAATACCCGGAGTTTTTACAGCTCTGTTCAATTCCTCCTGTAGCGACAGGGGTCTCTCTATTGGGTTTGCTGGGGAAACCATATCGTCTGGAAATCTTTTGGGGGGACAAGGGGTCGAAATTCTATTAGGAAAAAATTGGGTTTTTGGAGATATCGTATAATCTAATTCTCCTGCGCTCTCCGATGATGAACTTTTTGGGCTGTTTGGCATTTTTATTCTCACTGGTATTAGGGACTTTTTGTGGGAATAACTAGGTTTTTCATAGCTAAGAATTCTTCAAAGTTTTCCTCATCACTCTCATTTTCAAAATAATCTTGCTTGAAATTAAATAGTTTTAACTCGGCTAATCTTGATTTAGGGGGTTCATCTTCTGCGTCTGACGACTCGGTAGAAGAGGGACGCGATACCCATCTTTCCGGAAATCTGGCTCTTTTTATTCGGCTAATATGTGCCTTGTAAGTTCTTCCATTATCGGGGTTCACCATTTTAAAAGTAAAATCGTTATCGTACTTTTTTACTATTCTGTACGGTCCAGAATATTTATTAGAAAGTTTCTTGCCTTCCGCCTTTGCCTCATTTTTTAGGTAGACGCAGTCTCCTATCTTAAAATCTATGTTCCCCTTGACTTTGGGTTGGTTTCTTAACTCTTGGCTTATTTTACATTTTTCCAACTCTTGCCTAACTATCTTATAAGTTTTTCTCATCCTATTTATGAACTCTTGTTTGTAATTCTCAATGTTATTATAATATTGTCGGGACTCAACAATGTCATGATACGGTATTCTGAAGTCGCGACCAAATAATAAATATAAAGGATTTTCTTTGGTTGTTTCTGAATAAGCAGTATTGATTATATTAGTTAAATAAGGTAAGAATTGATCCCAGTCGTTCCTGTTGTCTTTTGTATAAATGCTTAATACATTCGAAAATATTTTATGCCTATTTTCTATTTTACCATTAGCTTGTGGATGATATGGGGTTGTCATCAATTTCTCTATATTAAGAAAACTCATTAAATCTTTTGTTACCTTAGAAACAAAATTACTTCCGTTATCGCTTATAACCTTGTTTGGAATGCCAAACTTTAAAAATAATTTCGCTAACACCTTACTCGTGGCGTACGCACCTTGATTCTTTAATGCTTTTGCAAAAGTAAATCCGGAAAAGTGATCTATAACTGAAAGAATGCAAGTATGGCCTCTGTTGGAAGCAGGTAATCCTCCACTGGTTCCATATAAATCAAATGAGACAATATCGAAGGGGGACCTCGCTACCGGGACTCTTCCCATTGGGGGGTTAGGATAGGCTTGGGGTTTTTTTCTTAAGTTACACGCTTCGCATGTATTTACAAATTCTTTAAGTTTTGTTAATGCCGACGGCACATAAAAATATTGTTTTACTTTATGAAAAGTTTTCGTTATTCCTAAATGTCCACCTATACCTGAATGAAAATATTCAAAGGCAGGTATTATTAAGTTTTGGGGCAATGCAGGTATTATTGAAGTTTGGTTTCTATTTGCTTCAGCATTCACAATTCCACATAATATTTCTTCATCAAGATCATAGTAAAAATTATTTATTTCTTTTCTAAGAGTTTTGAATTTTGCTGGTAACGCATCATCATTCACAAAATAATTAATAAGTGCTAAACACATTTCATCCTTTTTTTTAATTTTTTTTTACATTTTCTATGGACAAGGGACAATACTGATCCTAATTTTCTTTTATTGTGTCTTTGACTTTGTTTTTCTTATATTCATGTTTATTCTTAGTATTGATTGCGTTAATTTCGTTCTCCTCGGCTTCCGACGGCATCTTCGGTTTCTCGGTTTCAGAAAATACTCCGTCGGATATATTTTCTGGGAATCTACTCAAGAAGTCACAAGCTGCATTTTGTTTGCGTTTTAAATATTCAAATTCATAATCTAGATATTGGATTTCATAATCCATCTAGCTAGAATTCCCGTGGGGTTTTAAAAGTGCGCAAGTATTGCAGGCATTTGTGGTCTGAACGTAGCTTAAATTTTCTGCCAATCAAATAATGTCTAAAATTATCCAAATGGTGGATTATAGATAATAATTCTAGGTTTGTGGCGGAGTAATTACTTTCACCTTTTGATAAAGCTCTGCTCGAATAGCATATAACTTTTTCTATTTTTTTGATTAGACGGTCCTTGTAAAGGATCAGGGTTTCCTATGGGAATTATTTGCGAAAGAATAGCACCGATGCCTTTCGAACTAGCATCGGTTGTGACCACGAATTGTCTGTTTTCAAAATCAGGCAGCGATAATATTGGTTCCGAAGTGAGGGCCTTTTTGAGACGGTCTAGGGAAGTTTGAGCTTCTTGGGACCAGGTAACATTTTGGGAGTTCCCTTTAGTTAACTCCGTGAGGGGTTTCGCAATTTGGGCGTAATTGCGTACGAATTTTCTAAAGTAGCCAGTAAGACCTAGAATTCCTCTTAATTCTTTCATAGTTCTAGGGGGTTTGAGGTTTTCAACACATTTTATTTTGTCTGGGTCTGGGGATATCTCTCCTTGTGTCACCACTACTCCTAAAAATTTAATTTTAGGTTAAAATAAATTTACTTTTTCAGGCCGGCATTTTAGATTGCCCTCTCTGAATTTCTCGACTTTAGCTATGTTGCTAGTTGTTCAGCGTTTTCTCCTACACATATGACATCATCAACGAAATGAGTGATATTATTTAATCCTCTTAATAGATACAATAATGGTCTACATAGTGCGCTTGAACTTGTCTTAAGTCCAAAAGGTACTCTTAAGTATTCATAGGAACCGCATTCAGTTGTAGAAAATACAGTTTTATAGACATCTTTTTCGGCTATTTTCACTTGGTGGTAGCCTTGGGTAAGATCTAAAGAAGTAAAAATTTTGTTTTTGCTTGAGATATAGTCAAGGATTTCGTCTATTCTTGGTAAAGGAAATTTATCACTAACTACTTGTTTGCTAAGGGCTCTATAATCTACTACGAGTCTCAGGTCACCATTCTTTTTTGGGACAGAGATCATTGGTGCTGAATACGGACTTATACTGGGGCGTATAATCTAATTTTTCTCTAGTTCATAAATTTTATTTTTTAACCACTCTTTGTGCTTATACGGTATACGATATGGCGGTTTCGCAACAGGATTACCGGTTGTTAAAATTGAATGTTCATAAAACGGTATCAGTCCGATGTCATCTTCGGATGCGGAAAATACATTTTTAAAATTCCATAATAATTCGCATAATTTTTTCTTGAGTTCAAAGTCAGTAATATGGTCCATATTAAATTTGTTTAAAAATTGCAATTTAGTTAGAGGGTATTTGTTAATTGAGGTTTTAATGCCGTTAACTAGGTTTCTTTTGGAATTTTCCCATCTATCTAAATCATTCTCCGAGATAACTTGTATTTGAACTAGACATGTTCCCTTTTTTATTGTAATTGTATCATTTTTGTGGTTATTAGTTACCCAAATAAAACCTTCTCCTTTGTCGTAAGATATAATCTGTTCTTCGCATAACATATTTTCAGGAATTCCATTCGACGGGATCGCAAGCCATATTTCGGATTTGCTATCCACTTGTTCAATCATCTGTGATATTTGAATTCTTTGCATCGTTTTGGGAGGGATTTTTGTTTTCCGTTTCGCAAACCCGTAATATTTCTCTTCACTATTATTGTCTATTAGATTCATACTGGTGCTTTGCTGCGTCATTGCGGCATCTTGCGGTGTCACCTTGGGTTTTACTATTTTTTCCACAATTCCACTATTTTCTTGATTTCGTCCGACATATACTGTCGAATATCTCCTATTTTAATTTTTGCAGATTCATCCCATTTATTATTTAAATTTACTTCACTTTTCCGATATCGCTCAGAATAAGAAAGCGAATTTCTGGTTGTGCCACGTCTTCTTTGTAGCGAGACACGACATTCAAAGGACTGTGACATTATATCGAGAGAAATTTTATTTACTGTTACATTCTCTTCGTAACCTCTGTTGCAATTTCTTAGAGTAGGAGAAGGGGTATTTGCCGGGTACACAAGCCTTTCGTTTGCTACGTCTAATAATACTTTATTCGACCTTAAAAAATTTGCTCCGATGATGGCTTCATACGGAAAATTGTTGCATATTATAAAGTTTGTCAGAAAAATTTTATTATCCCTTTTTACGTCTAGGCGAATTGAACCTTTTGCATCCAATTTATGCCCTGTTACGCTAGTTAAGTTGGGATTATTAAAATTCCTCTGTCGCCTAATATTCGGAGGCAACATATTAAATACGCATGAGTTTATGATATTAGCCGTGGCACCAGAGTCAATTAAAGCCTTAAAGTAAACATTTGCCATACTAAAATCATTAAATATAGGTAACTTATTATTACTATCACTAAAGGACAGTACTATTATTGGGTTGAACCCATAAAATATTTTGGGCCCCTTCTGGGTCCGATTTATTCTTCTGAGGGGCCTGACACGTTTCCCTGCGGATTTATTTCATACGTCGGTGTCTACAATAGAGATTCGGATAAGTCCATGGAATCTCTAGCCAAATGGTTTACATTTGTTTGTCGATTTTGCCATGTATTATTACGGTAGTTCGGATTTCTTGCGCCAGTGCCGGGTGCTGGCCTCGACTGCAAATGCGGTTAGCTTGAAAAATTTGCATTTCCCGTCGGCAAATTTTCGGGATTTCTATATACCATTCTTGCACTATATTGGCTTTGACGAGTATTTGGGTTTTCGAATCGATAATTAGTTTGTCTATGGGGGGGAGGGCTATGCAAATTCGGTTGGTACGCATTGCGAGGTACTGGTGGGCGCAATCTTCCCTGGCTATAGCCTTGTGCACCACTGGCGCTAAAATTTGTTCTCCCGAACAAATGGTTGCCATAGTTGTGTGTATTACCGACGGCATTCCCTGGTACCGTTATGTCTCTGGTCCTGAAACATCACTCTCTCGCGATATGCCCAGGTCGATTACAGTTATAGCATCTTACAATTGTGGAAATATTTCCATAATTGATTGGTTTAATGGGCTGAAAACTTACTGTTTTCTGCCTAGTGGGTTCTTGCGTTCTATTTCTTTGTGGCACTGGGGAATTATCCCTTGAAAAGAAATTTGGAGAAACCTGACCTTCAAGGGAGGCTAGTCTTGCGGTTGATTCGCCTAGGCTATTTATTTTTGTTTTACTGTGGTTTGCCACAATCGTGTCAATTTCGATCATTCGTCCCACCTCCTGAACTGCAATATCCAACGTTTGAATATTTTTGGATATTATCATTCTATATAATTTTGGGGGAAGCCCTTGCAAAAGGGCGTGTAGTATGATTTTTTCATACAGTTCTCCATAATCTTTTCCAAATTTTGCTTCGACTGAAATTCGTATATTGTGTAAATATTCTCACACATTCTGTGTATGGTCAAAGCATACCGTTCCGTATTTTAATTTATTTCTTGAACTAGTTTTGATAAATCTATCTTTGAATGCCGTTAACAATTTGTCTATTGTATTTATTGGCAAATTGTCATCATCCCCTATGGTACTTTCAATTTGCTTTAGGAAGGTTAAAGCCTGCCCTCTTAATCTTAGGAGGAGCATACTTACTAACGTTTTTAGCTCTGTTTTTGTTAATTCTACAAATTGGGCCAATTGTATATTAAATTCGTCGACATCTGATTGTCCATCATATTGCGGAATAGATTTTGATATTTCTACATTTTTCGCGACCAACTTTTGCGCAATTAATAGTTCGCTTAATTCTTCTGACATTTTTGCGTTTGAAATATTTAAACCAACTTCACAAAATTATACACTCACAATAAATTTAATTTTTCACTTAACCTATTTGGGGGAGACTGCTATCTCCTATGAGATATTCTAAAAGGGTTTCCTATTATAGCTTAGCGGTTATAGGCCAATAAACTTTTTCTTATAAGTCTGTATCTATCCAATGATTTAAATTTAAATTAAGAAGTTTGTAGCATAACTAGTTCGCATGTTTTCCTCCAATTTTTCCGACCGCGCCACTAGTACTGGGGGAATTTTGTGTGTTTGTCGGCCCTGTACCACTTATGACTGTGCCACTCCCTATGGGAGAAAATAAAATATTTTTAGTAATAAGTTAGAATTGCCTTGTAGGGTGATTAATTAGGCTGGGGAGCCATCAATCCAGGAGCGTAATCAAACTTCGTAGGGTTATCAGATTCCTTGGGAGCGTTGCCAATGGAGACATTTGAACTAGTTATCTACCTTGCGGTGATATACAGGCATATAAATAAAACAAAACAAATAGAAAAGTAATGGGTTTATTGAGACTTACGCTTTCATGTATACAGCAACATATATAAGTAATACAATCAGAATTATAACTTCAGAGTGGATCGCAGAATGGTAGGAACATAATGTCTCACTAAAAACACTTTTTCATTACTATATAACACGAGTCTAGATTCTGCGCCCTAAGAGCTATTTCACGATTGGCCCAACTCCTGTGGAGGGCCCGCTTCTGTGTCATTATGTTTACAAACTAAAATCATTATACTAACTGACCGTCAAATAATTTATTTTCAATATTTTGATGATTAGACATTCACATTCCTATGATAACTTGAAAATTCCTGTGAAACTTTATATAAGACATTGTCTCGTGATTTTTTTGCCAAGTATTGTCGCGAAATTCAAAACCGTCACCCTTGATTAATACCGTAATTCGACCGGTAACTTTTCCACATTTCACATCTGCCGGTCTGTAAAACAAAACGTCTGGAATTCTGCGAAGCATTACAAAGTGCTCTGGAATTCATCAAGCTCTTTTGCGAATATAATCATCTTTTTTTGTACTTTAAAGGGGTGTTTGGCTGAGAATAAAATGCGGTTTTTCTTTTGTTGATTAAGAATTTAGACTCAAGTTTGAAACGGGATTTAAGCTTAATTAGGGAGAGTTTAATTTATATCTGAAGTATCCTTAGAAGGAAACAATTTTATTTTCTATATTTTAAATATATCACGTATTACTCACGGTACAGATAAACTCTTTAGAAATCGATTTTATTGATAAAAGTAGGGAGTTAATTTAATACAAGGATATTATAGTAGAGCGATATTTTGTTACAAAAATTCATCCTTACGTAGTTCCATCGAATGAGCTTTCGATTTGAAAAAATCAAGTTAATCCCTTTTTAAGAGTCAAGATTGATCTGAGGGCAATTAGCCCTCATCCATGTCCTTTTCACCAAATATACTAGTAAAAGTTATGAGGTAGCCATTCAGTCCAAAATGATCCAAAGGAAAAACATATGCTTCTAGGGTTGTCAATATCACTCATAGCCCCCGGGGAAAGAGTTGTAATTTGTGCATTTGCTTGTTGTTTACATAAAGGACTTATCATTACCAAAATGGGATTTTTTTTCTGGGTGTATCAAAAAGCGCTAAGGGTATTAAAACGAGAAAGTGTATGGAGAGAGTTGAGGGGAATTTTGAACTGAATCAAAATGCATTATACGCTCCCAATTTATAAAAACAGGATGTGTTATATCTTAAATACGGCTGAGGATAATAAGTTGAAACTTTCAGACCATATTGAGTGAGATGTTGAAAAGTGGTTGAAGCACTGCCAGCCCTCCTTCTATGGACTTTTCGCTTTCATCCCTCGAAAAACATTCGATCAAAATTTTTGAATAACTTCGTTCAAAATTCTCTAAAGGAATATATATGCCTATGGGAATGATATAACCCTCCACAGCTTTTGAGTGGGCTACCGAACATAATCTAAACACACTGTGTTTATGCTGGTTGTCAAAACGGTGTATCAGCAATATCTAAGAAATGGCTAAGGTTATTATGTTGAAACTTTCAGGTTATGTTGAGAGGCATGCTGAAGAGTGATTGCAGGGCAACCAGTCCCCCTTGCCCTTTCTAGATCCTCGCTTTTCTGTACTAATTAAAATTTGGAAAAAACAGCTTTGATCGAAATTTTAGATGGTCTAGGAACTATGCCTGTAGCGATGCAACACCCCCAAAGCCCCGAGGGTAGGGATAGTAAACTATGCATTTTGCCCTTTTCCCCCATCTGGATGTATCATTAGGAAAAGAGGGGATGTTTGATTGTGGGCGTGTTTGAAAAGTCTAAGAATATTTAGTTGAAACTTTGCAGCTCGTCAAACTGAATCAAAAGGTACTCTGTGCATCCAGTTTATCTTAAAGTTTTTGATGCAATATCTTAAGAACAGCTGAGGGTATTAAGCTAAAACTTTCAGGGTATGCTGATTGGAATGTTGAAAAGGAGTCATTGGGCCACCAGACCCTCATTTCTTACCACTTTCAAATGGCCTCTCTCCGAATATATCTGATCGGAATTTTGGAATAGCTATCTTTTTCAGAATAGTCGAAAAGTCAAAAGACTTTGCCTGCGAGGATCAAATAAGTCCGCAGCCCCTAGGGAGAGTGTTTTAAGTTTTATAAGTTGCTCATTGTTTATATTTACAGCCGCTTATTCGGAGAAGGGGGTATGTTTGATCCCGAGTCTCCAAAACGGGTAGGGATATAAAGGTACCACTCTCTGAAAATTTTACCTCCTTTACAATGGTCGAATTCTTACAAAACCGTTTTATTCTGAATTTGTTTTAATTGGAAAAGTAGGGAGTTAATATAGTACATAGATATTTTTAGACAAAATCCATCCTTACGTAAATTGATTTACAAATCCAAGCCTACGATTTTTAAATTATCGAACAAAGAAAGGAATAAACAATTTGAAATATAATACGAGGAAAAGCCTTGAATTGGCTTTTCATAAATTAAGTATCAAAGTAAGGTAATTTTCACGTCAAATTTTTCTCGTCATCAAAGAATTTATACTGGAGAATAACCTTTCGAATTTAAGATATTTGAGAAGTATTTTACTGCAAGTTCTAGGTTATCTTAAAACCTGAGAAGTCATTTTAAGGAATAATGTTTGCTCATGACAGTGTGTAAGGGTCTAATATACTCATTACAATTTTCATGTCAAAATTATAAAAGAATGTATGCTACCTTTTGTAAAATGTTGGCATAGGCTGGTTTTCAAAGGTAAATAGTTTTAAAATTTTGTGCAAACAACACTTTCAAGAAAGTGTTGTTTTCTTGATAGTTCCTCTTATGATGTATAGGAAAAATCCCACAAGAATAGTACTGTTCCTGTGAAATTGCACATTAGAAAAAATATATTTGGAATTGAATTTAAGAGCATACTCAAGACTAGATGACGCCTACAAACTGTTCTCAAAACTATTTTTGTTCTCACTTTTGTTTTTTTTATTTTGGTCTGAAATAGTTTCTCTTCAATGTTTTTGCGATTCTTTGTCTTTGAAAAGTTTATTTTGTCTATTTTCAATGTTTTTGTTGTGTTCTTGTATTGTTTAACAGCTTGCTTTTAATTGCTAGTTCACTAAAAGTAACTTTTAGTCCTATATAATATAAGGAAACACCTTATTTTTATTAATATGGGTGAATCCAACGAGAACATTTAGAGGTCTGTTTTGGTGATCGGCTAAAGCACGTTTTTATTTGGTAAAAATGTTAGCGGTTGATGTCCTATAGTTTTAACAAAGGAGCACGCTGCATTAATTTCTGAGGAAAGTCTCGAATCCAAAGTTCAATGAATTTTTATGAAAAAGACGTCTTTCACTTTCGTGTTCTTCTCCAGGGGGTCTGCGGAACAGAATAGTTAATTTGTTATGCTAAACTTGGGTACGGTTTATTTAGTGTCTTGCAGTTGGTTATAGTACACATAATACAGATGGTACTTAAAGATGCACCCTGTGCTTAACCTAAAATATAATAGGCCAACAACAAGTTTTTTTAATAACAAAATTTTAGTGACAATGTGGATCAGGCCATACAAAACAGCATTCTAAAAAGTTTATACCTGAACTAAACCTATTATCTTCCGTTACGTATCAGCTGATATCCTGACAATAACCCATGGCCGGTCTAACTTTTGGAATTCTATTTGGAAAACATGAAACAGACGTTTGAAAGATTCTACTGAAAAGAGGCTTTTCATAAATCTGTTATTTACTCGTAAGATAAATTCTTTATTCCTCAGAACACTCTTGACAAACTATTTAGACGTAGTGTCGAATTGTTTAAAATGTTACAGTTTAACAAAAATATAAAAATTATTAAATTTAAATATAATTATTCTATTTAAAGAAACTGTGTTAACTGACAAAATTAAGCAGTTAAAATAGTAGATGGATATTATAGTACATCAATATTTTTTTAACAACACACGTTCAAGAAAATTGATGTACAACCTCAAGCTTCAGAATTTTAAATTACAAAATAAAGAAAGAAATCAAGAATTCGAAGTTTAATTTAATTAATAAAATTATAATTGGCTATTTTTAAATTAAGTACCAAGGTAAGAGTCATTAAAATTAAACTTATAAAAAATGTTGAAGGTTAAAAATTTGAAAAATTGAGTTGTTTACAAAATAAAAGAAAGTCTTAAAAAATTTATAAGACTTGATGACTTTTTAAAGTGAATTTTATCTTGTATTTTAGCTCTCCCTGCTGCAATGCTGTACGACAATGATATCAGTAAACAAGAAAGGGGATTATCGAGCATGCCAGACCTTACAGGAATACGGCTAAAGAAAGAAATGGATTTGAATTGTCAACAAGAGATGTCAAGTCCCAGTTACGTAGTTGCTGAAAATGTTGCAGTAAAACAGGAAATTTTTAATAATGGAAAAAACCTATTGAACTTGGTAAATGTGAGAAAACATTCCGCCAAACAGTTCACCTATCTAATCACCAAAGAACTCACATAGGAGAAAAACCTTTCGAATGTGATATATGTAAAAAATGTTTCACTGCCAGTTCTTTTTTGTCTAATAATCAAAAAACTCATACTGGAGAAAAGTCATTCCTGTGTGATATATGTAAGAAACGTTTTACTATAAGTGCCCATGAATCTTGTCATCAAAGAATTCATACTGAAGAAAAACCTTTTGAATGTAAACAAAAAATCGCGAAAGAAAGAAAACGAGGACAATTAACAGCCAGTGAAAAAATTGAAAAATTATGCAAATATTTCGGTCAAGACCTCTGCTTGACCGTCCTCAGTGCAGAATAAAACTGATAAAAATATAAAAACAAAACCTTAACATAAAAACACCAAACTAAAATTGGACGACCCTTTCCTAGTAACGGTGAAAGGGTAACTGAATAAAAAAACAAGTCTAAATGGCATTTCAGAATTTCATTTTGCGTAAAGCACTTTTAAAGGCTGATCGCTTTCCAGTTTGATTGTTATCGGAGACTCTATTCGATTGCACAATATAACTTTGTGGATGTATGTCAAAACGATCAGAATTAATAATTTTGTCATAAATGGGACTTAAAAAAATTTCTCCAGTGTCTCTATTGAGAGCTACTTTTTGGTGAATGTGCTTTTTTATTTCAACTGCCTTCCTGAAAACTTGCGTGAGACCTTTAATATATTAAGGACATTTTATTTTGCAATGGCTACCCTATAAAATTACTTGAGACCATTATAGACAGAAGACGAAAAAAGGCAGAGGGGAGTGCATCAGGTCCACAAGCCCCAACAGATACCGTCCCATTGGTGGATGATAAGAAACTTTTCACTGTTCTACCCTACATTCCAAAATTGAGTGACAAATTGAAAAGAATCCTTAAAAAACATAAACTTAGCGTCGCCTTTAAAAATTCAAATATTACACAGAACTTTTTTAACAACGGCAAAGATAAAACCAGCCCCATTCTGGGTAGTGGTGTTTATAGAATTCCTTGTTCTTGTGGCTGTTTTTATGTTGGTAGAACCCAACAGCAATTGGGGGAGAGGTTATCTGAGCACAAGTCCTCAATCGACAAGGCAATGAGGTTACGCCAAAGGCCTGAGGTTTTTGATTCCGCCTTGGCGCAACATGTGTACGAGAATCCACACCATTTCATTTTGTTTGACGAGGCCTCTATCGTTGCCCCCGTTAGAGACACTGGAGAAATTTTTTTAAGTCCCATTTATGACAAAATTATTAATTCTGATCGTTTTTACATACATCCACAAAGTTATATTGTGCAATCGAATAGAGTCTCCGATAACAATCAAACTGGAAAGCGATCAGCCTTTAAAAGTGCTTTACGCAAAATGAAATTCTGAAATGCCATTTAGACTTGTTTTTTTATTCAGTTACCCTTTCACCGTTACTTGGAAAGGGTCGTCCAATTTTAGTTTGGTGTTTTTATTTTAAGGTTTGGTTTTTATATTTTTGTCAGTTTTATTCTGCACTGAGGACGGTCAAGCAGAGGTCTTGACCGAAATATTTGCATAATTTTTCAATTTTTTCACTGGCTGTTAATTGTCCTCGTTTTCTTCCTTTCTTCGCGATTTTTTGTTTATCATGATTAGCCAGTGTGGTCTCAGAAATTATTTACTTTTGAATGTAATATATGTGAGAAAGCTATTACCCAAAAAGCCAACCAATTTATTCATCAAAGATCTCATACTGGAGAAAAACCTTTCGAATGTGATATATGTAAGAAACGTTTTAGTCATAGTTCTGGTTTGTTGTATCATCAAAAAACTCATACTGGAGAAAAACCTTTCGAATATTATATATGTAAGAAACGTTTTAGTCAGAGTTCAGGTTTGTCGTATCATAAAAAAACTCATACTGGAGAGAAACCTTTTGAATGTGATATATGTAAGTAATATTTCACTTCCAGTACCATTTTATCTAATCATCTAAAAAATCATACTGGAGAAAAACCTTTTGAGTGTAATATATGTGAGAAAACTTTTCCCCAAAAAGCCAATCTATTTATTCATCAAAGATCTCATACTGGAGAAAAACCTTTCGAATGTGATATATGTAAGAAACGTTTTAGTCATAGTTCTGGTTTGTTGTATCATCAAAAAACTCATACTGGAGAAAAACCTTTCGAATATTATATATGTAAGAAACGTTTTAGTCAGAGTTCAGGTTTGTCGTATCATGAAAAAACTCATACTGGAGAGAAACCTTTTGAATGTGATATATGTAAGAAATATTTCACTTCCAGTACCATTTTATCTAATCATCTAAAAAATCATACTGGAGAAAAACCTTTTGAGTGTAATATATGTGAGAAAACTTTTCCCCAAAAAGCCAATCTATTTATTCATCAAAGATCTCATACTGGAGAAAAACCTTTCGAATGTGATATATGTAAGAAACGTTTTAGTCAGAGTTCAGGTTTGCTGCGTCATAAAAAAACTCATACTGGAGAGAAACCTTTTAAATGTGATATATGCTAAAAAAAAAGGATTTTTGTCTAATTGACTAGAAACTGTCAGGGATCGTTCCCAGGGCCAAGAAGAACTCATTTCTTTTCAGGAAGGAGAAGGGTTTAAGGGAGTTAGAAAATAGGTCGAAAATTCGTCATTTCTGATTGGTTTGAAACCTTCATCTGCAAGCTCCTGGGCCAAGGGCATCTTAATAAAAAAAAAAAAAAAATGAAACGACTTTTCACTTCCGAATATTTCACTTCCGGTACCCTTTATCTTCTAACTTTGTGATCTAAGATTTTTCATTAAAAAAACTATATCTCCCTTTGTTCTATTTGTTTTTAAAACTTATCTCACTGTCTTATGTATTATCGTCATAACTGCTCAATTAATTTAAGCTGGTCATCTACTGTGTCTAATTTATGTAATTTTGATGCTACCTTATCGTCTGAAAAATACTTCGCAAAGTTCTATGTTATCCAGTTTTGACAATTTACTAGGTTTATGGCGCTTTGCAATTGGTATAAGCCTGATTAATTCAAGACTTAATCCGTTGACTTATTTCTAATAATACAGCCTGGTGTTTGGAGTTCACTAGCTTTAGGACCTCCACATTAAGCTTCTTTGAATCCCAGCAACTCAAATAGACTCGGCTTAAACCCAGACACAATTGAAGTCGCTCCATTTACCATCCTTGCTAAATTGAACGTCACTAATCCCAATTCTTTGCATAGTGTCAGTATATTTCTCTCAGTTGTGGAGGTCCTGTGCTCATCTGGGACTACTAACGCAATCCCTAGAATTAATACATAAGTTACGAAACAAATATGAGTTCCAAATAGGGACAGGTCCTTTTATTAAAAAGTAATACAAATAAATACAAAAGCTCTAGATATTCCGATGAGAAAGTCAGTCATCATTATCAGTAGAGTAACAAAAGCACTAAAATTAAATCAAACTATATTTTTACTGAACAAAATAATAACTTTCGGGTAACAGCAAGTTTCCGGTTCATTGACTTGGAGGGTTCATTAACTATCTTGACTTTTTTAATATTGCGTTGAATTTTTAATTAAGGTGGTACAATCTTCTTTTCTTCTAACTGCTGAGTTTTTTTTTTATATGGTGTCATGTCTTAGCCCTTAACACGGATATATAGTGGTCTCTTCCTTATTCAGCAACAAATTATAATGACTATCTAGAGACGTTACTATCTTTGTTACTGTATCTTTGTTACTATCGTTACTATATTTTATCACTCGTTTTCGACCCCGAGTATCGATTTATTATTAATACTGGTGATTGTTATATTCAAGTCCTTCACCATGTTGCCGGCTGTTATGCCATTATAAATGAACTTCAGCCAAAAGGCAAAACAGCTGCTACCAGAGCTAAGAAAGAACGGATTGATCAACTTCTTTATTAAGCTATATGTGTGCTGCAGAAAGCTGGGGAAAAAGTGGAGGGTTACTAAAGAATGTCTCTTAAGTTGTCTTGATTGAAGTTTACCCTTAGCATGCCTGTGGCATATTTGATTTTATTTTGAAGTATAAACATTTATTTTTAACGGCTTTTTCCTCCAAGCATATGTAAGTGAAAATGCTTAATTTTTTGAAGGAAATAAATCAAATTTAGTTAGCTGGCATTTTCTTGTTGTCGTTTATTTTAGATTATTACAGATTTTAATATAAGATAAGATATTTATTTCAAAAAATGTCTATCATAAGCCCCGAAGGACCGAATTCGCATTTCGGAGTCATGAAACCAAAAAAAATAAAATAAAGCACAACAACTAAAAAACTGGCTTAACAATGCCAAAAACAACAATATCAGAAAGGCAAAACCATTCATTACTCAAAAAAAAAAAAAATAAGCGGCAAAATTTCAGAAAGTTAAAAAGGTAAAAACTATACAAGAGTGCGATAAAATTAGCGTTAAGAAGGTTTAAAAGAGAACATATAAAAAGGGGGAGGGAACAAAAGAATCAAACTAACTGCTGTTTTGCGGCGGTATCAGCTTTAAACCTGTGAAGAGCAGTCAGTACAAGTCATACCTATCTTATGGTCACCGTTATCGAGTGGGCTTAAATTGCATCTCTCCAGAAGACTTCTCTCACGGCGTTAAAACAGGGAAAACTTTTCATCATCATTAACACGGAGCACAACAAATCCAGTATGGACCTTAATTTTGCGCCGAAGTAGAAATGAAGGTAGGCTATAGCTCTCCTGCTTCTTCATAAATTTAACAGCATGAGAGTGAAATAGGACTTTTCAACTTTGTCTTGAACTGAATGCAAAAAATTATACTAACTTTTGAATTGCAACGGAAAATAGCAAAATCTGATCTTTCAACTGACAACAAAATTTAATGACTTAGTTTAATTATAAAAATAAAATGACTGGGTTCAATCATTTTAAGTTATTAATCTTCTTGAATTTCCATTTTTTCGCTTTTGACACATGTTGATTTTTGAAGTATTACCCTAATGTAAGTGATGAAAAACTTGAGAGCCATGGCTAATTAAATTAAAGCAAAGACAGATGGTCTCTGTGTGAGAGGCAAAGCTGGCTTAACTTTTTCAGAGTTGTATAAAAATGATGAATTTCACTTCATGATGATAGTCTATTGTCCATCCTAGGTCAGAAATAAGGTAGATAGGCATAGAGTAAGGGTAATTTAAATAGTACATCAGTTCTGTGAGCCGTTTGAAGGCAATTGGAGACCCAAAAAATGATTCAAAGAATTATGAACGAACATGTCTACAAGACTTGCAGGCAAGTGGGCGTTTGAGATTGTTCATATTATATGAGCTCTGCTTACTGGGCAAAACCCACAGGAATATTAATGGGGCTGACCGAGATATTTGAGTTGACTCATCGCGGAAAACGTCACCTGGACCCTTAGGCACTTGGGTGTTTTCAAACACTTTGAGTTTTGTTTTCAAACACTTTGAACATATTAAAAAATTGTCTTGATTAGGTGAATCAAGTTCCAATGTGGTCAGAACCTTGCAGAAATGGGAAATGTTTGTGATACCTTCTTGTGGCAGCATCGCAAACCTGTTTTTCTATGTGAATTGATTTTTTCTATTGGCATATGTAGGTTTAGGTGAATTTACCATCCTGTGATCTCAACTAGTCTTTGAAACACGAAAGAAGAATTCATACCAAAACTCTTGAAATGCCACTTGTCTATATATTTTTCCCACAGTAGTAGTTACAGTCCCCATTTTTAAATCTCAAAGACAAAGAGGTTTTGGTTTCACAAAAATGTTTTTGTATACAGTATATTTGACCCTTAAGGCCTTTCTTCATTATGGCTTTTTCAGGCGATAAATAAAGGCCTTTATTTTGTATCGAAATAACTAAAACTCGTAGGTATTCACAGGATGTTTTGCGAATAAAAACAAAAAGAGTTTGGACAACTATAGTAAGCCACAAATGTATCCACGGCATGACAACTGCATATAAATTTCAGCTGAACAGCGAAAACGAAGAGAACGATCTCCCTTACACAAAAATAACTAAAACTATAGTAGACAACAGAAGTTAATTTGTAAAGGTCTTTAAAGAATATACAGCTTTAGCTTTAGCGGCAATTGAAAGTGATGATTCCCATGTTAAATCTGATGAAATTGACTCCGAACAAAATGGTCACTGCTGTCACTGTCACGGCATTGTCACTGCTGAGCAGCAGTCTGATAAGGTGTGACGTGATGAGCTGAACGTGCCAAGACTAAAAAATACTGAAATTGAGCCGTTGGCTTAATATTTGAAAGTTACTAAGTTTCTGGCAAAAGCTTTAGCATTTTGCAAGGTGAGAAGGATTGTTTCTAAGCATAGAATTGCCTGTCCTGATAGAACTAAAAAAGAATCCTGGAGAAATGAAACGTTGTGGTGCTCTAAAACAGGTGAACACTCTTGTGGACGCAATCCTATTTAACCTCAAGAAAAGTTTCCAGACCTTTTGTCACTAGACTTTAATAATGTCACCTCCAGAGAGTTTACCATTTCCAGTGGTGCTCATCTAGCTTTCAAAGTAAGATGGGTCCTGAAGATGAGAAGTGTGCTGATGTAGGCATTACTGGTGGAGATGAGAATACTTGTTTTACTATGAGAATACATGGGGCATATAAGGTTTTATTGAAATTGTTGTCGCAGAAACTTCAAAAACGGTTCATTCGATTGGAAATTGAGAGGGCTATTGCATTTTTAATAAGTAAAATGAAAGTTCTGGAAATTATGTGTTTGAGGAAGACACCCCCATCCTCCCCCATAGCCCCAGGGCAAGGGTTGTTAAGTTACGCCCTGGGGGTCATATAAGGTTTTTTGATAGAAAGTGCTGTCGTCGAAACTTCTAATAGAAATAATTCGATTGGAATTTGAGAGGGCTTGTGTCCTTTTTAATGGTCAAAAGGGATCGGATGGCCAATGCCCCCATGACGCCCCCAACACTTCCGATCATAATTTTGAGATAGCCATTTTGTTCAAGGTAGTGGAAAGTTCCTGAAATTATGTCTTTGAGGATGACAACCCCCCCCCCCAGCCCTCAGGGTTGTAAGTTGTGTCCTAGGGGCAAGGTTTTATAGAAAGTGTTGCCGTAGAAACTTCAAAAACAGCTCATTTGATTGAAAATTGAGAGGGCTAGTGCCCTTTTTAATGGTCGAAAGTGATCAGAGGGCAAATGTCCCCCCCCACGCCAATCATATCTCAATACACTTCCGATAAAAAATTTCATATAGACATTTTGTTCAACGTTGTTAAAAGATCCAGAAATTGTGTCTTTGAGGATGACCCCCCCACACCCTTCAGGGCAAGGGTTCTGGAAATTATGTGTTTGAGAAAGACACTCCCTCCCCCATAGCCCCCAGGGCAAGGGTTGTTAAGTTACGCCCTGGGGGCATATAAGGTTTTTTTTATAGAAAGTGCTGTTGTAGAAACTTCAAAAATAAATTGTTCGATTGGAATTTGAGAGGGCTAGTGCCCTTTTTAATGGTCAAAAGGGATCGAAGGGCAAATGCCCCCCCCTCACGCCCCCAACACTTCCGATCGTAATTTTGAGATAGCCATTTCGTTCAAGGTAGTTGGAAGTTCCTGAAATTATGTCTTTGAGGATGACACCCCCCCCCCCCCCCAATACCCCTCAGGGCAAGGGTTGTAAGTTATGTCCTGGGACAGATAAGCTTTTTTTATAGAAAGCGTTGTCGCAGAAACTTCAAAAACGGCTCAGTCGATTGAAAAATGAGAGGGCTAGTGCCCTTTTTAATGGTCGAAAGTGATAGGAGGGCAAAGCCCCCCCCCCTCCCCACGCCAATCATATATCCATACACTTCCGATAAAAAATTTGATATAGCCATTTTGTTCAACGTTGATGAAAGATCCAGAAATTGTTTCTTTTAGGATGACCCCCCCCCCCCCCACAGCCCTCAGGGCAAGGGTTGTAATTTATATCCTGGGGATACATAAGGATTTTATAGAAAGCGTTGTTGTAGAAACTTCAAAAACGCCTCATTCAATTAGAAATTGAGAGGGCTAGTATATTTCTAATAGGCTAAAGTGATCGGAGTGCAACTAACCCCTCCCACGCCCACCATTTCCCCAAATACTTCCAAACATAATTTTGAGATAGTCATTTTGTTCAACGTAGTTGGAAAGTCTGGAAATTATGTCTCTGAGGATAAACCTCCCCCCCCCCCCCAGCCGTCAGGACAGTAAATTGTGCCCTGGGGGTATGTAATCTTTTTATAGAAAGTGTTGTCATAAAAATTTCAAAAGGGGCTCATTCGATAGGAAATTGAAGGGGCTAGTGCCCATTTGGATGGTTGAAAATAATCGGAGGGCTAATGCCCCCCCAAGCCCACCATTTCCCCAAAGGCTTCCGATCATAATTTTCAGATAGCCATTTTGCTCAACGTAGTGGAAGGTCCGGAAATTATATCTTTGAGGATTAATCCTCCCCCCCAAGCCCTCAGGGCAAGAGGTGTAAATTGTGCCCTGGGGGCTTATAAAGTTTATATGGAAAGCGTTGTCGTAGAAACGTCAAAAACGGCTCATTCGATTGGAAATTGAGAGGGCTAGTATATTTCCAATAGGCAAAAGTGATCAAAGGGCAACTAGCCCCCTTCCTCTCTCACCATTTCCCCAAACACTTCCAATCATAATTTAGAGATTCATTTCGTTCAACTTAGTTAAAAGTTCCCAAAATTACGTCTTTGAGGATGAAAAATTCCCCACAGCCCTCAGGGAAAGGGTTGTAAGTTGTACCCTGGGGGCATGTAAGTTTTTTTTTTATAGAAACTGTTGTCGTAGAAACTTCAAAAAGGGTTCATTCGACTAGAAATTGAGAGGGTTAGTGCCATTTTTTATGGTCAAAAGTCATGAGAGGGTAAATGCCCCCACACGCCCATCATATCCCCAAACACTTTCGATCATAATTGTGAGATAGCCTTTCTGTTCAACGTAGTTGAAAGGTCCGGAAACTGTGTCTTTAAGGAGACACCCTCCCCCCTCCACACACAGTCCTCAGGGCAAGGGCTGTAAATTGTGCCCTGGGGGTATATACGGCTTTTATAGAAAGTGTTGTCGTAGAAACTTCAAAAGGAGCTCATTCAAAGGGAAATCCCTAAATACTTCCGAAAAAAATTTTGTTATATTTCCATTTTGTTCAACGTTTTCGAAAGGTCCAGAGATTAAGTCTTTAAGGATGATAACCCCCCCCCCCCCCACACCACAGCTCTCAGGGCAAGGGTTGTAATTTAAGTGATTGAATGGCAACTTTCCTCCCTCCCATGGCCACCATTCCCCCAAACACTTCCGATAATAATTTTGAGGTAGCCATTTTGTTCAACGTCGTTGAAAGGTCCGGAAATTCTGGGTATGAGGATTAAAGTCCCAGTCCTCAGGGCAAGGGTTGTAAGTTTTGCCGTGGGGGCATATAAGGTTTTTATAGAAAGCGTTGTCGTAGAAACTTCAAAAGGGGCACATTCGATGATGAACTGAGAGGGCTATTGCCCTTTTCGATGGTTGAAAGAAGTCGGAGGATTATGGCCCTCCCCCCACGCCCATCATTTCTCCCCACACTTCCGATCAAAATTTTGATATAGCAATTTTGTTCAACGTAGTTGAAAGGTCCAGAAATTTAGTCTTTAAGGATGATAACCCCTCCCCCCACAGCCCTTGAGGCAATTGTTGTAATTTATGCCCTAGGGGAACTTTAGAGTTTATAGAAAGCGTTGTCGTAGAAATGTCAAAACGGCTCTTTCGATTGGAAATTGAGAGGTCTAGTGCATTTTTACTAGGCGAGTATGATCGGAGGGCAACTAACTTCCCTCCCATGCCTGCTATTTCCCCAAACACTTCTGATCATAATTTTGAGATAGCCATTATATTCAACGTAGGTGAAAGGTCCGGAAAGTAGGTCTTTGAGGATAAAAGCCCCCCCCCCAGCCCTCAGGGCAAGGGCTGTATGTTGTTGTTCTGGGGATATGTAAGGTTTCCATAGAAAGCGTTGTCGGAAAAACTTCAAAAGGGGCTCCTTCGATGGGAAATTGAGAAGGCTTATGCCCTTTTTGATGGTCGAAAATTATCGGAGGGCTAATGTCCCACGTCCATCATTGCTCCAAACACTTCCGATCAAAATTCTGATCTAGCTATTTTGTTCAACGTTGTAGAAAGGTCCAGAAATTAAGTCTTTGAGTATGATACCCCCCCCCCTCCCGCCACAGCCTTCGGGGTAAGGAATGTAATTTATGACCTGAGGGCACATAAGCTTTTTATAGAAACCGTTATCGCAGAAACTTCAAAAACGGTTCATTCGATTGGGAATTGAGAGGGCTACTGCATTTTTATTTAGGTGAAAGTGATCGGAGGGAAACTAACCTCCCTTTCACGCCCAACATTTCCGCGAACACTTATTATCATAATTTTTAGATAGCCATTTCGTTGAACATAGTTAAAAGTTCCCAATATTATGTCTTTGAGGATGACAACCTTCCTGCATTCCTCAGGGCAAGGGTTGTAAGTTGTGCCCTGGGGGAATATAAGGTTTTTATAGAGTGTTGTCGTAGAAACTTCAAAAAGGGCTCATTTTATTGGAAATTGAGAGGACTAGTGTCCTTTTTAATGGTCGAGTGATCGGAGGACAAATGCCCCGCCCCTCGTATGCCCATCATATTCCCAAACACTTCCAATCATAATTTTGAGATAAACATTTCGTTCAACGTAGTTGAAAGTCCCTAAAATTATATCTTTGAGGATGACAACACCCAACAGCCCTCAGGGAAATGGTTGTTAGTTGTGCCCTGGGGGCATATAAGCTATGCAAAGAAATCTTTGTCGTAGAAACTTCAAAAAGGGCTTATTCAGTTGGAAATTGAGAGGGCTATTGCCCTTTTTAATGGTTGAAAATGATCGGAGGGCAAATGCCCCTTTTCCCACGCCCATCATATCCCAAAACACTTTCGATCAAAATTTTGATATTACGATTTTGTTCAACGTAGTTAAAAAGTTCAGAAATTATGTCTTTGAGGAAGATCCCCCCGCAGCCATCAGGGTAAAGGTTTTAAGTTATGCCTTGGGAGGTGTAAGGTTTTTATAGAAAGCGTTGTAGTAGAAAATCAAAAAGGGCTCATTCAATTAGAAATTAAATGACTAGTGCCCTTTTTATTAGTCGAAGGTGATAAGAGGGCAAATGCCCCCCCCCCCCTCAGGCCCAACATTTCACCAAACACTTCCAATCAAAATTTTGAGATAACTATTTTGTTCAACGTAGTTGAAAGGTCTGGAAATTTATTCATGAGTATTACAATCCCTCCCCGGCCCTCAGAACAAGGGTTTTAAGTTATACCCTCGGGTTATATAAGGTTTTATAGAAAGTATTGTCGTAGAAACTTCAAAAACGGCTCATTCGACTGGAAATTGAGAGGAATAGTGCCCGTTTTAATTATCGAAAGTGATGGGAGTCATATAAACTTCAGAAGGGGCTCATTGGACTGGTAATCAGAAGATCTTATGCCCTTTTTAAGAGTCAGTGATCGGAAGGCAAATACCCCTCCCCCGCCACACATACGTCGTATTGTCCCGAAATGTATCCAATAGAAATTTTGAGATAGCAATATTATTCAAAATAGTCAAGATATCCTATAACAAGGTTTTGGGGTTGAAACAAAACCCCAGAGCTAGAAAGCAAGGATTGTAAGCTATGCCCTAGGGGTATTTAAGGTTTTCACGAAAGGGATGTTTGTATAAGCTTTAGAGGAGGCTCATTTGGTTGAAAGTTGGAGGTTCTAGTTCCCTATTAAGAGTCTAATATGATTGAGGGCAGCTAGCCCTCGTCCCCCAGACTACTCCTCTTCACCAAACGAATCTGACCAAAATTGTGAGATAGCGATTTTGCTCAAATTAGTCTAAAGAACTTATAACAATGCCTCTAGGGTTGAAACAACCCCTCCCATTACCCTGGGGATAGGGTTGACACAACCTCTCCCATCACCCTGGGGATAGGGTTGTAAATCATGCCCTGGGGGCATATGATACTTTAATGGAATGGGTGGTCGTATAACCTTCAGATGGATCCCATTTAATTTGAAATTAGAAATTTTAGTGCCGTTTTTAAGAGTCAAAAGGGATTTGAGAGTAACCGGCCCCCCCCCTCCCCACACACGTTCATCATTTTCCCAAAGACATTACATCAAAATTTGGAGATAGCATTTTATTCATTGTAGTTGAACGGTCCGGAAATTATGTCTTTGAAGAAGACACCACAATAGAAATTTTGAGACAGTAATTTTATTCAAAATTGTCCAAAGATCGAATAAAAAGGCTTTTGGGGTTGATAGAAAACACCAGGGCCTATGGGCAAGGGTTGTAATACCGCGGGGTTTTTAAGGTTCTTATGAAAACGATGGTTGTTTAACTTCAGAAGAGGCTCATTTGGTTGAAAATTAGAAGTTCCTAGTCCCATTTCAAAAAGTGATGCTTCAAAAGTTCAAAAGTGATGGAGACCATTTAGACCCCCCTCCCCCACAACCCCTCTTTTCACCAAATGGATTTGATTGAAATGGATTTGATGAGATAGCGATTTTGGTCAAAATAGTCCAAAGAACATATAATAATGCCTTTAGGGTTGAGACAACTCCCCACCGCCCTTGGGATAGGGTTGTAACCTATGCCAAGAGGGCATATAAGGTTTTTATGGAATGGGCTAAGGTGAAACTTTCAAGAGATAATTTGGCGGAAATTGAACTAAATCAAAATGAACTATAATCATGTCGATTGTCAATAAGGTGACAAAGCAATATCAAAATAACGGCTTAAATTATCAAGTTAGACCGTTCAGCCCAAGTTCTGACAGATTTTGAACTAGCCAGAAGACACTATGTGTATACATTTGATACTACTTCTACGGTTACTTTAACAAATGACACTAAAGGTTTTAAGTTGAAACGTTTAGAGGGAGTTTCAATTAAACGAAAAAACCTATACGGATGCAGGTATTAAAAGGGGATAGAAGCAATATCATAGGTGGTACTACTCTATCATAGCTAGTAATATCATTGCTATTTTAAAGGCTCTAATTTGATTAGAAATTCAAAGTTCTAACACCCTTTTTAAGAGTCAACAGTGATTAGAGGGCAATCAGCCTTCCTCTTTAGCTCATAATTTTCCAAACACTTCAAATCAAAATTTAATATAGAAATTTTGTTCAGCATAGCTGAACGGTCTTGTAACCGTATCTCTAGAGCTATTGCGTAGGTCAACCCCCCACGATTATGTGATTTGCCCATTATGGTTCAAAACCAAATGTTGTCTTACGATTAAATTAAAAAGCACTGTGTGTATTGTGATTGCCAAGTCCCCCTCTACTCAACACTGATCGAAATCGTGGAATTGTCATTTTGTTCAAACTAGTCAATAGGTCAAATAACTATATTTCCAGGAATACCATGCCTCTATAGCCCCTGGCAAGGATTGCAAATTATACAATTTGCCCACTGTTGATATGAAGGATTTTTCATTAGGATAAGGGGGAATATTTGATTCACTAAGTGCATCCAGTTCATCAAAACGAGGATTTACAATATTTTAAGAGCAACAAAAGGTGTTAAGATGAAACTTTCAGAACATTCTGAAGGGGATGTTGAAAAGTGGCAGGAGGGCCACCATCCCCGTTCTGTGTTTTTATTTGCAATCCCAGGCGAAAGCACAGGATGGCTGGCTCCCATTGCACTTCCTGGCTGAGGGCCACGAAACGGAGATCAACACCGCCGGTTTGGACCTTAAGGGTCTACTGCCGTCATACTTACCTACTTCCAACATATTAAAATTCAGGTATATCCCTCCCCCTCCCCAAAAAAAAAATCTCAACTATGCTATATTTATAGTCATTAGAAAGCGTAAAATACGCTCTTTTTCACCATGTAACCTCCACCCAACTATTAACGATTTTAATTCTTTCGTTGGAAATAATTCTCTTTTTCGTTAAATTTATACAATTTTGTGCTTTCTATATCCTAGCTTGAAGTGACAACTGACTTCTGTCAACCCTTAGCTATTAATATGCCGATTCCCTTAAGCTGCGAACATGACTTTTATCAATTCCGTAAAGATTTAAATAGGGGTAAATATTGAATCTTGTCAACGCTCATCCGGTATGTAGGAAACCAGGAAATTAAGCATTACGGTGGCTTCACAGAAAGATTTGTTTTTCCAGTCGAATTAGCGATACAGTAAATCTTATGAATTGCAAGGGGGGCTTACGATAAATAATTTCATATAGTAAATTTAATTGCTTTTATTTTGAGTACTCAGTGTTTATATGGGGGAGGGAGGAGGGGGTTAAAAAAAGACATACCTACCATGAGAAGGTTCATTGAAGCGCAGGTCCTTTTAAATGTTCTAAACCTTTGACCCTAGAAGAATAATGTGCAAATACATGCGTTGCGTCTCTAGGAATGTTTTTTATTTTTTTCTAAATGGTAAAAATAGGATTTCAATGCTTTTTGGGTTTATTTCCAACACGGAGTGTATTTAATTTTTTCTCTAAATGGTAAAAATAGGAGCATTTCTGACTGTCACGGTATATATTCCTCGCAAATTTTACTTTTTGCTTTGCTGAAAAGGGGGGAGGGCACAATGGCAAATGCTTTCTAGACATAATTATGGCTGACAATAAATTCTGTAGAAGGGGGGGGGGTACTAATTTTTCTTATGTAAAAAGGGAGTCGATATTTGATAATGAATTGTTCTTCTTTTTTAAGGATGATTCCGACAAATGCCTTCCTCCTCTTCCTGAAAAGAGAGCAAGGGGTAACGATAAAACCCCTACGAAGGCGACAGTTGTTCAATATGACCACTGGCCGAGACCCTCTAGCTCTGCGCTGCCTGCCCAAGTTCCATCTGCACCGTCACCAATACAGACTGGCCAAAAATTGAAAAGAGAGTGGATGGCTGCTCACACAATGGTGACACCCACTGCTCCAACCCTCCAAGTCAGTGACATCGCCGCCGCCGCCACATCTGCATATCCCACTAATACTGCTGGCCCAGTTACACAAGAGCGTGATGTCACCGCCCCGTCCATCCTCCGACAGGCGTTCCCAGGACCATCCGGCACTCAAGTGCAGCCGGAATTTGGAGATGTAAGCATTTTGCCTTTAGTTTCTACCTGGCTATAGAAATATCTAACCATTTCTTACAATTTTTCCAACTTTCTTCCATTTTTCAACACTGTAAAAGCGTGTCAGAGATATTAAAAGACATTTTTTGCTAAAGGTTTTTTTTCTCCCAAAGGAAATATAATGTTCTCCCTTTGAATCATGTCAAGTGCATGCACTCACCCTGCTAAATTAGGTTAGTGAAGTCAAAAAAGGCACTATGTTGTGGTCATAGTAAGTAGCAAAATCCTTTGCGATATAAACTGCTTTATTAACGAAAAGGTTCACCTTGCTTCTACAAGTATTATAAAAACAACTTTCTATCGGAATGAGTTGTGTATCATGACAGGAGATGGCTATCCATTTCAAATCATGTTTTTTTCCAAAGCAGATAAAGAGTATTAATATGATTTTTTTTTTTTGGGGGGGGGTTGCTTGAACAAAATCAAAACCTACTATGTCATGTTTTAGATTGTAAATATCTTATATTAAGGTGGAAATTGAAACTTTCAGGATATATAAAGTAGTTGGAGTAGTGAATTAACCAAATGCTACTACTACTACTACCACTAAGCGTGTTTTTAAGCACATGTAAATAATAATTCAATTTTAAAAACAGGGTGATTTAGACACTTTGAAAATAAGCTATTTCCTTTTATAGATTGTATTGGTTCCATATTCTTCATCTCCCCCCTCATCAGTTGAAGAAGAAGAACTCATTGACGTATCTATGGAGTTTCATGCCATTCAGGAAGCATCACCTATCAATGAATGGCATGATATCGGTAACTCCATTGAAATACCTTTTAATATTGATGACAATTTTCTAACTAATTATTTCGATGTAGAGCCTAGCACAGTTGAGCAAGGTAATGTACCTAGTTCAGAGGGGGACTTAGCATGGCTAAGTCCAAATACATTACAAACTTTAGACAACATTACCAATGAATTAACTGAGAACCCTTCCCCCTCAGATTACATGAACATTGTTCCACTTCAAAAAAATGAAATGACTTCGATAAATTCTCACAGCCCTACTGTTGAACAAAGTGTGGCTGGAGGGGGAGATAATATACAAGAGGGGGAGGGTAACAATACACAATTTACAACATTACCAGAATTCTACCAATCAAATTCAATATTAAATACAGTAGTCGTCTACTCTTCAACCTTTGGGAATCCCTTTAATTCGCTTATAGGGGGGAGGGGATTTTATATTTGACCCTATAGATATTGTCCATGTATATGTAGGTAAAATTTGTGCACTCTTGGAAAACCAGATTTAGTTGTGGGGGGATAGGGAGTCTATTAACGTTTCAATTGTTTAAAAGGTATTTTATTTAAATGAGGGCCAAAGCGAAGGGTACGACCATTATGTACATACCGAGATGCTAGTGGTCTATCCACATTTGGAAAATTATGAAACAATTTTTATGCAGTGGATAAACCACATTATTACGCATCTCGAAAATTATGATGAGAATGGGAGTGGGTCTATGGTTTTGTTTATTGAAAATATAACCGTAAATATTTGTAAATTTAAAAAAGATTTTATTTTAAGAGGGGGGAATAGGGACAGGGCAATTGTTTTAAAATATAATCCAGATTTAGAGGGTTGCAAGGGCGTTCAACGAATCTGTTTTGAAATAGGTCAAAAATGTTTCATGTACGCTTTCCTCATGTCAGCTCTCCGACCTTTGAAAGATGACGCTACAAAGACAAATTTAGAATACTGGGCTGTACATGGGAAGGTGGGGTCCGATTTTTGCCCTGTAGATTTCACTTGTTTAGAGGAAAAATTCCCAGTAACGCTAAGATACATTGATATTTATGAAAGGGCTAATGCCCATTTAAATATCGGCGTTACTGTGATCCAGCAGGAAACTGATTTTGGGGATGGGGCACGTTCTAAGAAAAATGGGGTGTTGTTCCCAGTAAGGGGCCCGTCAATTGAACTGGTGAAACACTGGGTTTGGTTGTTGTATACACCACCTAGTGAACCCGATACAATTGGCCAGTTCAACCCAATTATAGACATCAGTAGAGTTCTGGAAGGGGGTAAGAAAATGGGGGTATGTTTCTACTGTCCAACATGCCTGTCCCGATTTCAGTAATTTAAAACTACAGATTCATATGAAACATTTTAGACGGCATGGCTATCAGTGAGTGGAAACAGTTTCGGGTGATATAGCCATTTTAAGATTTAAAAATTTTCAAAATACCCTCCTCCAAATCAATAAAATATCTTTGGATTGTGAAGCTAAGCTAGTGGATGTGAACGATCATCGATTTCCGAATCGAATCAAAGAACATCAAGCCATAGCAGTTTCCTATGCCCACGCACAAAGAGACAACTCTAACACAATGCAGTTGTTAGAAATAGTCGAGACGTTGGATGAGAATGAGTTCATGATCAAGGCACTGACTAAATTAATTGTCACTGCAAATAGAGCTATTTCTCGTTTGAGAAATACCCATTACCCAATGTTGTTGTCCACAGAGGATCGTCTAGTGATTAAAAATCAAAAAAATATGCTGGGTTTGTAAGGGGGAATTTGAAGAGGGGACTAAGGGCAAAGCGACTAGGGGGTAAAATCAAGGGGAAGGGGAAAGTCAGAGACCACGACCACTTGTGGCAGGAAATATCATCAGGGGTAGTAATTTTCGAGTTGTAGAACATCAATCTTGCAATGTGATTGTAAGCCAGCAGTTTTTTATACCGGTTTTCATTCACAATTCAAATTATGATTTAAAATTTATTTTACCGGCTTTGGCACTTATGCACAGGGACGGAGGGGGAGTAGATAGTCCATGGGTAAAAAAATTCATTTACCTACTATATTATCCCCAAATCAGCCGAAAAGCTGGTGCTTCTCGAGTTGAAATAGCAGGTAGTGAATAACGGGCATACGTGCTGGAATAAAATCAGTTTTTAGACTTTTAGTTTCTTCCCCAAGGCTTTGAGTCAATTGATTCAAGTGCAGAAAAGCGACAATTTTGATAGTTTTCCTTTGCTTAAACAGCGCTTTCCAGACAGTGAAATGTGTGACCTACTGACCTATAAAGGCATATATGCATATGACTATTACTGTTCTGGTGCTCTGTTAAGCAAGGAGAAACTATCTCCAATTGAAGCTTTCTATAATTCACTAACCAACATGGAAAGCACTGCCGAGGAATATGAATGTGCCAAGAGGGTCTGGGATAAGGGTAATTGTAAAAATGGGTGGGATTATTGTAGACTGTATTTGGCCCAAGACGTTTTAACTCTGTTAGATATTGTCTGTAAAAACATAGACCAAATTTATTCAGGGTTTGGATTAGATTTAGGCTATTATTTTTCCACACCACATTTGGTGATGGACTTGATTTTAAAAATTAGTAGGCAAGAAATAGGGTTGATCACAGATGTGAATCAACACCTTTTTGTAGAAAGATCAATGAGGGGGGGGGTATGTTTTTCAGGGAGATCGCGTTTCAACAACAGATCCAAGTGGACAAGACACTGGTGTAAAGTCCAATACAGTTTTTCCTTGACATAAACTCATTATACCCCTCGGCAATGTGTCACTACTCTTTGCCGTGTGGAAACTATAAATGGCTTGAGAATCTTTGTGATGTCCCCGACATTCACACCGTTGAGGACAATGGGCCACAAGGATGGTTCTTCGAAATTGACGGGCAAATTCCATTGGATCTTCATGATTCTGCCAAAGATTTTGTATTCCCCTGCATCAATCGACCAGTGACCAAGGACTCGCTGAGCCCATACAATCGATCATTGGTTGATGATATGGGGATGCACTGGACTCCCTCCAAGCAGAAACTGATCGGAGATTTAGACCTTAAACAGAATATCGTTGTTCATCATGTGCTCTTGTGCTGGATGGTGAACAATGGTTTCAAGATCACAAAAATACATAGGGTCCTGCAATTGAGTCAAAAACCCTATTTGAAGACGTTTATCGACACCTTTGTCGGTAAACGCTCTCAGGCAAAAAGTAAAGTAGAAAAGGAAATGTACAAGATCATTTTAAATTCTGCGTTTGGCAAAATGTGTGAAAGCGTACGAAACAGATCCCGTTGTGACGTTGTGACTGACCCCCAAAATTGTGCACGAATTATAGCCGACCCTAATTTTACAACATTCACGAGCATAGAGGCAAACATGGTTCTTCTACAAAGGAAAAAGAGAAATTTTGTGCTGAACAAGAATATAGCGGGAGGTAGTTCAGTACTGGAAATTTCCAAAAAGCTCATGTTGTCGTTTTTTTTACAATGTGTGCAAGGTACAATGGCCAAGGCAGGGGGGGGTCAAGTTTATTATGGGAATACAGATTCTCTGCTATTAAAAGTTAAAACCGGGGATTTATTAAATGATTTAGAAAATGGGGAACACATCAGCTCGTGGATGGACTTTACTAACTGGAATGCATCCCCCTACCCCGAGTTGGTGAAATGTCAAGCTCCCAATCAGCTACTAATGTTAAAATCAGAGACGGGGAGCGATTTAACATCCAATGGGGTGTTCCCCGGTCCTAAAGTTTATTGTGTAGAAACCCGAGACAAAGATATAAAACAGGCGTATAAAGGGGTGCCTACACATTTTGTAAAAAACAATTTCAACATGAGTGTCTACAGAAACTGTGTAGAAAGTAGTCTAGTGCCGAGAGCACAAATGCTTGCAATTCGCTCTCTGCAGTATAAAAATTATACTCTTAGAGTTGAAAAGAATGCCATGTCTTGTATATCTGACAAAGTCTTTGTGCTCGAGGATGGTGTAAAAGTACACCCCCACGGCCACTATCGAATTTCAGACTGGGTTGAATGTGTAGACTATCGCAACCAACTGGAACTGGATAAATTAACCTGACCTAACCCAACCTAACCTCACTCTTAAAGCAAACTGTGGTCCAATTTTTTTTTTTCTATGGAGACATTAGATCCATAAATTAACTTAAATACTCAAATAGTAAAACCTCGCCTAACCTGATAAATTAACTTAAATGCCACAACCTAACCTGACCTAACCTAACCTGCAGCAGCAACGGCTATTGTATACAGAGTTTCGACGCGATCCCCGGGGGGTGGGGGCTCCCGTCTGTGGCTGGCCTTCGGTCCGTGGCTCCCGCCCGCGGCCGGCCTTCAGCCCGCAGCTTCCGGCGTGATTCTCATTTTTTAAATTCGTTGAAATTTGTTCAACTGTGCTATTGTTTTTTAAGTTGTTTTTTTTTATGTGAAAAATGTTATTGTTTTACAAAAAGCGCTATTGCTATTCGTGCTGTTGTACAACAAATGGTGTGTACTATTCTTGTTGTATTTTAAGTTGTTTGTGTTCTTGCTGCACAAAAAAGTGTTTTTAAGACAATAAATGAAAAATAGTGCTATACAAAAAGTGTTGTTGAGCAAATAGTGAGTGCTACTGCTTTTCGTGCTGTACAAAATGTATGTGTACTATTCTTGTTATATTTTAAGTTGTTGATGTTAATAAATGCTATTGTTGTTGTTGAACAAATAGTGTGTGTGCTATTCATCCTGTACAAGTGTTGATGTTAATAAATGAAAGAAATATTGTTTTTTCTTGTTCTTGTACTAGATAGATCTATGGGAACATTATTATTATTTATTCATTTGACAAGTATGGTTTGCAGTTAGTTGTAGTCCGACTGTTGTCAACAGAAGCAGCAGTATGTATCAATTTAAAACACCATTCAGTTCGTTTCTGTGTGGCCGTTTCTGTGTTAATATTAAACAAAAAAAAGCTGGTATTGGTTTTTCCTGATATTGATTGCTAAATTGCTACTCTTGGTCCAAGACCAAAGGCTCATGGAATGGACTATTACAAAGATCATTCATAAATAAAGGGCTATGGCCTTGAAAGTTGGTTTTTAATGATAGGGGAACGCCATAGTGGAGGCCTTGTTACTACAACCAGGACATTTTTCAACTTTTTTTTAAATGTCTTAAAATGAAATTAAATATTATTATTATTATTATTATTATTCATTTATTGCCCGTCAAAAAAAGGTACAAAAGGTACAATAGACGGAGTAATCACTAAAGAAAACAAAAAAAAAAAAAGAAAAAGAAGGACACAAACACACATTAAAAATTCAAACACATGACAAAAGAAAACTCTTCATTACATTAATACGAACAGTGACTATATGCATTACATTAATATAAAAAAACTATTGTGAACAAATTGTTGACCATGGATGATTAAACTTACTTTGAAAACGGGATAGAGATTTATTAATGCTAATATTAGGGTCAGCTAGCTTATACAAATGAATAATTTTACGGTTTCTTGTCCAAGGGGGCAAATGTAGAAGATATTTAGCAAATCTGAAGAAGATTGATCGTAGGTGCTTTTTATCTGTAACTGTAAAGAATCTCCAGAAAGGAGCAATGTAAAGCAGATGAGGAAGGGCTGTGGCGTTGTAAATGGATGCTAGAATATAACGGTTGAAACGTAGTTTGCTTTTTACGATTGCAGCGTAAGAAATGCTAATTTTACGCTCAACGTGAGAAATCAGCAAACGACGTGTGTGGCCTATAGATGTGCCAATTGGGAGGTCCAGGTATGTAATATGGTCTGAGGGTTTAACAAGAGAACCGTCCATATTTATAAGAGGAGTAGAGGGATTTCGCCAATTGAAAAGGATTACTTCGGATTTCTCAGGATTAAAAGACAGACCGATTTTTGAATATTCATCTTTGAGGATTTTGAAATTCTGCTCAATGTGCTGGATCGTACGGCTGAGATTCAGGATGTCATCAGCATAACAAATAAGAGACATATCGATTCTCCCAAGAATGCATGAAGGAAGACACTTTGCCTGTGCTTCCAGGACACTATTATTGAACAGGGTAGGGGAAGTGATAGCTCCCTGTCTAGTCCCTTTCTTAACGAGGATGGGGTATTGAAGATTCACAAGCATATTCGAGGGAATCGAAGAGTTTGGCCTCACACGAGAATTAATGCAATTATATAGGGAAGGATGAAGAGCCGACTGCAGGGAAAAACGGGATGGAAGTTTTAAACGCACTTTAAGGTTCCTATATAAATCCCTGAGAACACGGACAACTGATCGGTTTACGCCTCGCCTTGCCATATGAAGAAGCATGGACGAATGAATTAAGGAATCGAACGCTCGTCTAACGTCATGTCCGGCGAGGATCATACTTTCTCCCGAAGATTCAGCGTCGGCGAGGGCAGTAAAAACTGCTGTAAGAGCATGAGAACAGCCAAGATAAGCCTGAAAACCGAACTGATATGGGGGAACGTAACATTTTTGTCTTAACTCATCAAGAAAAAGAAGCTCGAAAAGTTTGCATGTCGTAGTAGATACGGTGATGGGACGGAAAGAGGAACATTGCAGCTCAGATTTCCCTTTTTTGGGAATCGGAGACAGATCACCAATGCAGAACGAGGATGGAACAATACCTGTAACAAATATCATTTGCATGAGAAGGCTGAGGTGACGCACCAATAGATAACTTCCATTAATGATGTGTAGAGTGCTCACCTTATCTATCCCACAAGACGCTTTCTTTTTAAGTTGGGAAATGGCTTTTATAACAGCGTCACAAGTAACAACAAAATCAAGGTCAGGAGATTCATCAATGAATTTGCAGAGCTCGTCACAAAATTGTGACTCTAAAACAGGATCAGGCTCAGAAAATTCATTTGAAAAATGGGATATCCACTCGGACAATGGAATGTCATTCGGGTCTGGCAAATTGGAGGAGATAGTACGGGGTAATAGCTTCCACAGAAGATCAGGTGAATTCCTGACCTTCTCGGAATAAAGTGTCTGCATTTTAGATCGATGAAGGGCAAGTTCCTTAGCAAAACGTTTTTTTGTCATTTTTCTCAATTCATTGACTATTCCTTGACGGGGGCATAGGCAATCTCTCCATAAATTATACCAAAATTTAGCACGGTCACAAGCTTTAGACAACACTAGATTTCTGACCACCCGGGAACTTGGGTACCAACACGTATTTTTTAAGAGGAACTGCCCTTTTTTCAGCACACAAAAGTGCATGGCAGATTTCTGCGGAATATATATCAAGAGTTATTCCAACCTCATTAATGTCTTTATTAGAAGACTTTTGCAGAAGATGAAATGGAACTCGGATCTTGTTTAGGATACTATCTGAAATTTCGATGTACTGAGATGTGTCAATTTTATTCCAATCGCGAGAAGTATACCACCTGTGCCGGTGAACAGTATAAGCCTGTAACACTGGAATCTGAGAAGCTTCTCGTTTGAAACTAGAAGCAATAGGAAGATGGTCTGAAACTTGAAAATTGGAAACTACCTCAACACAAGGTATATCAAGGTTATATGACACAACATGGTCGAGGTTAGATGTGCAAGAGGAAGAATGAATGTAAGTAAACTGAGCAGATTTCTGTTGAACTTTAAAATCATCACCAAATATTCCTAATAGTAAAGATGCCCGGATAGAAGCTGAAGACAACCCGCAGTTTAAATCACAATTAAAATCACCTACGATCAAACATGAGATTTTCAGTTTAAGGACATCACGAAGACAAGAGCTAAGTTTACTAACTGCCAAAGCGAAATCTCTCTCCGAATCTTCATCTTTGTAATCTGTGGGTAAATACACATTTATTATTACGCACTCAACTACTCGAACAGCTAAAAAACTATCACAAGAAAAGAAAACACTAGAATTAAGATTCGATGCTACATAAGTAGCAATACCACCGGAAGCTCTGCCTTTAGAAGCACTACGTTTAGCTGGAACCGAGAAAGTTTTGAAAGTGGAACTAATGTCAAGTAAACTAAGGCTGTGGTTGGTCAGGAAATGTTCCTGCAAACAAAGAATATCATGATTATGAAGTATATTTTCAAGAATAGGTTTTTTTTATAAGACCACCATTAATGTTCCAAGAGAGAAAACGAATATCCATTAATCTACTTAGCTGCCCGTTTATCGGTTTGAGCGTTGCCAGGGCATTTGATACTGTAACATGTGTGATTAAACTCTTTACATGTAATGCAAAACATGTTCCGAACACATGGATTATCCCTTGTGGAAGAGTGCTCCGAGGAACCACAGCGAGAGCACAGTTCTGCGTTCTTACAATCAGCAGCAAAATGTCCTTGCTGATGGCATCTGAAACACCGTCTAGGTATGAATATGAAATTCTGGACAGTTAACTTTCATAACCCACCTTCACAGAATTTTTCAGAAAAGAATCGAGATCACTCCGTTGTTCAAAATAAATCTTGTAGACACGTGACTTGCCACACTGCAAAGCTTTGACACACTTTGGAATAATTTTTTCTAGATCTTTTTCATTCATTTCTGTCGGAACGCCTTTTATTACACCGATGAAGGCGGGAGATTTAACAGAGGCTAAAAGGCCAGGTTGGAACTTTTTCATCTGGTCAGCAATTGAGGAGGCAGCGGGTTTACTTTTTACGACAATTTTCCATTCTGATGAAGAACGTTTCACCTCTGAAATATCATTTGCAGCTTCAGGACATATTTTATCAATAAAATCTTTTCTTAATAGTGGAGATGAAAGATTGGACGGGCAATTTTTTAGCACAACAGCATAGGTAGGAGGATTGGATTGGTCCTTGGCGCAAGACGACTGAGCGGAAGAGGGCCAGGCAGAAGTTGCCTGTACTGCGAAATGTTGCTTATTTAGCTCAGACAAACTGTCAATTTTACGGGAAAGTTCATTCATGCGACAGGTTAATGTTGCAACGATCGCATCACCAATTGTTGGAATTTCGCACGGTGAGTAGATCACGAATTTTCGGGAGTAGTGGTGACGCAAGGAAAGATATCCCCAAACCCAGACAAAATAAAATGTGTTGAAAACCTCAAACCCCCTACAACTATTAAAGAATTAAGAGGAATTCTAGGTCTTATTGGTTACTTTTGAAAATTCGGGCGCAACTACCCCCAAATTGCGAAACCCCTAACTGAATTGACTAAAGGGAACTCCCAAAATGTTACCTGGTCCCAGGAAGCTCAAACGTCCCTGGACCATCTCAAAGAAGGACTCACTTCTGAACCAGTATTATCGTTGCCGGATTTGGAAAACGGACAATTCGTGGTCACAACTGATGCTAGTTCAAAAGGCATTGGTGCTATTCTTTCCCAAATAATTCCCATAAAAAACCGTGATCCTTTACAAGGACCACCTAAACAAAAAGTAATAGAAAAAGTTGTGTGCTATTCGAGCAGAACTTTAGCAAAAGGCGAAAGTAGTCATTCTGCCAAAAACCTAGAATTATTATCTATAATCCACCATTTGGATAAATTTAGACATTATTTAATTGGTAGAAAATTTATACTACGCTCAGACCATAAAAGCTTGCAATACTTGCGCACTTTTTAAAACCCCACGGGAATTCTAGCTAGATGGATTATGAAAATCACAGACCTAGATTACGAATTTGAATATTTAAAAGGCAAACAAAATGCAGCTTGTGATTTTTTAAGTAGATTCCCAGAAAATATGCGGTCCGAAGCCGAACAAAACGAAATCAATGCTATCAATACTAGGAGTAAACATGAATACAAGAAAAACAAAGTTAAAGATAGAGTAAAAGAAACTAAGAATAACCATTATCCCCTGTCCTTGGAAAATATAAAAAGAAATAAAAAAAAGGATGAAATGTGTCTAGCACTTATTAATTATTTTGTGAATGATGATGTGTTGTCAGATAAATTCAAAACTCTTAGAAAAGAAATAGATTATTTTTACTATCTCCTTATCATCCACAAGCTAATGGTAAAATTGAAAATATGCATAAAATATTTTCAAATGTTTTAAGCATTTATACAAAAGACAACAGTAATGGCTGGGATCAATTCCTACATTATTTGACCAATGTAATAAATACTGCTTATTCAGAGACAACTAAAGAAAGTCCTTTTTATTTATTATTTGATCACGACTTCAGAATACCGTATCATGGCATTGTTGAATCTCGACAATATTATAATAACACGGAGGATTACAAACAAGAGTTCATAAATAGGATGAGAAAAACTTATAAAATAGTTAGGCAAGAGTTGGAAAAATGTAAAATAAGTCGAGAGCTAAGAAACCTACCCAGAGTCAAAGGGAATATAGATTTTAAGATAGGAGATTGCGTCTACCTAAAAAATGAGGCAAAGGCGGAAGGCAAGAAACTTTCCAATAAATATTCTGGACCGTACAGAATAGTCAAAAAGTACGATAACGATTTTACTTTTAAAATGGTGAACCCTGACAATGGAAGAACTTACAAAGCACATGTTAGCCGAATAAAAGGAGTAAAATTCTCGGAAAGATGGGTATTGCGTCCCTCATCTACCAATTCGTCAGGCGCGGAAGAAAAACCCCCTAAGTCAAGGTTAGCCGAGTTAAAACCGTTTAATTTCAAACAAGATTATTTTGAAAACGATAGTGACGAGGAAAACTTCGAAGAACTTTTAGCAATGAAAAACCTAGTTATTCCCCAAATGAAATCCATAGTGCAAGCGAGAATAAAACCGCCAAATAGTCCAAAAAGTTCATCGTCAGAAAGCGCAGAAGAATTAGATTATACACTATCTCCAAAAACTAAATTTTTTCCTGATAGAATTTCGACCCCTTGTCCCCCCAAAGGATTTCCAGACGATATAGTTTCCCCAGCAACCCCAATAGAGAGACCCCTGTCGCTAGAGGAGGAATTGAACAGAGCCATGGAAACTCCGGGTACTAGTGTAAAGAAAACTCCTCCTAAACATTTAATTAAAACAAATTTGCGAGAAGGTATTGATTTAATAAATGTCCCCATAAAGACAAGGCGAAGTACAATACCGTAGAATAAAACCCCCAAGGATGCCCAGGAAGAACAATATCAAGACATAATCGTACCTAAGGCCAAGCCTAAAGGATGGTCTTCGTGGAGGGAAACAGTAGTGCGAAAAATGCCCCATCCCCCTAAAGACATGGTATTTAAACAATGGAGGAACACGGCAATAACTTTTGCTTCCTATCAAAGTTCTCAAGAGTCTTTCAAGTCTCCCGAATTAAGACCTCAAAACGAGGATTGAGAAAATAAACCCTCTACTTCCAAAGGAGTAGAAATTTACGAAGGAAGGGCAGGTGATACCTCAAAAACGCGAAGTGCCACTTCTAAAAGGTCTAATGTGGAATCATCGGAAACCAGTTTTGAAGAGTCTGACGATGAATCAGATCATATGGTAGTTAAAGAAATAGGGAAATCAAAATCGACCTCAGCGCCGCGCATGCAAAATTACAAAATTAAAAGGTCAAGAATTTTTGAAAAAACAATACAAGAAATTCGATCTTGTATCACTAGCAAAACCTAAAAAGAAATAATCGCAAGAAACAGAGGAAAAAGTAACCACGCAGTCAGGTAGAACGGTTAAAAAACCTGAGAGACGGAAATACGCTTAGCCAACACAGAATTAAGAAATTTTAATGGCTTGGCATCATTAAGGAATAATAATTTAAAAACTCTTTGTCTAGGAACAAAATCGTATAGCTATAAAAATACTAAAGAAAATTTTTTTCATTGTATTTCCGTACATGTGTAGTATATCAAAAATAAATACTGGAGAAAAAACTTTCGAATGTGATATATGTAAGAAACGTTTTAGTCAGAGTTCAGATTTGTCGTATCATAAAAAAACTCATACTGGAGAGAAACCTTTTGAATGTGATGTATGTAAGAAATATTTCACTTCCAGTACCATTTTATCTAATCATCTAAAAAATCATACTGGAGAAAAAGCTTTTGAGTGTAATATATGTGAGAAAACTTATCCCAAAAAAGCCAATCTATTTATTCATCAAAGATCTCATACTGGAGAAAAACCTTTAGAATGTGATATATGTAAGAAACGTTTTAGTCAGAGTTCAGGTTTTCCGCGTCATAAAAAAACTCATACTGGAGAGAAACCTTTTAAATGTGATATATGTAAGAAATATTTCACTTCCAGTACCATTTTATCTAATCATCTAAAAACTCATACTGGAGAAAAACCTTTTGAGTAGAATATATGTGAGAAAACTTTTCCCCGAAAAGCCAATCTATTTATTCATAAAAGATCTCATACTGGAGAAAACTTTTTGAATATGATATATGTAAGAAACGTTTCACTTCCAGTACCATTTTATCTAATCATCTAAAAACTCATACTGGAGAAAAACCTTTTGAGTAGAATATATGTGAGAAAACTTTTCCCCAAAAAGCCAATCTATTTATTCATCAAAGATCTCATACTGGAGAAAACTTTTTGAATATGATATATGTAAGAAACGTTTTAGTCAGAGTTCAGGTTTGCCGCGTCATAAAAAAACTCATACTGGAGAGAAACCTTTTGAATGTGATATATGTAAGAAATATTTCACTTCCAGTACCATTTTATCTAATCATCTAAAAAATCATACTACAGAATGATCATTCGAGTATGATTGATGTGAGAAAATTGTTTCGCCGAAAATCCAACCTGTCTGAATATCAAAGAACTGGCACTAGACAAAAACCCTTCAAATGTGATATATCCAAGAAATATTTTATTTGAAGTCATAATTTATCTCGCCATGAAAGAATTCAAACTAGAGACACACCTTTTGGATTGGTCAAGTTCAAGTTTCTCTTATCATAAAATAACTCATGCTGGAGAAAACCTTTCGAATGTGACATATTGTATGTTGGGAAAGTTTTACTTTAAGTTCCACTTTCTCTAATCATAAAAAAATTCAGACATGAGAAAATTTTTTGAATGCTAGATAAATGAGAAATGCTTACTTCAAGCTCTGGCTTTTCTATCATCAAAGAAATCATTCTGAGAAGTATCTTTTTGTGCATATCTGTCTTTAAGGGTGTAATGTGTTTTTTTCTTAAATGTTCATGTACAAATTTTCAAATAATTCAAGCCAGAGAAACACTTTTCTATTTAAGCAATTCTATTTCCTCGGGAAAAGTTTTGTCTGCAGCACATACAAAAAACCTTTTGTAAATTGTCTGCATAGCCTTATTTTTTGTCACATATATAAAAGATAAGTACTATTTTAAACTTTTATTATTCAGAGTTTTATGTCTTTGACAATTCCTTTTATGATGCACAGGAAAAATGACCCAAGAAGAACACCATTCCTTTTTGAAATTGCACATAAGAACAGAAGATATTTAGAATTGAATTTGATAGTATACTCAAGACTAGATGACGCCTACAAACTATGTTCTCAATTTTTTTTTTTCACCAAGGTTGTTCTGCTTTTATTATGGTTTGATATTTTTTCTTTTCAATGTTTCTGTAATTCTTTGTCTTTGATAAGGTTATTGTATACATTTTCAATGTTGTTGTTTTGTTTAACAGCTTAGTTTTTATTGTCAATTGAATAAAAGTATAAGTTTCAGGCCTATATAATGTAATTCAACAGTTGATTTTTTATTAACATGGGTGATTCCACAAGAAACTTTTAAGGGTGTTTTTTCTTGCTGATTGGCTGAAATATATTTTGATTTGGTAATTGTGTTACATATCGATATTGTGTATTTCGTTCAAAGGGGCACACTGCCCAAATTTTTGACGAAAGGTTCTATAAATTCGTTATGAAAAATTGTTATTCATCTTTTTCTCCAGGGGTTCTTCAGATAAATGTCCACTTATTTTTTATGCTCAACTTAGGCATGGGTAGTTTAGTGTCTTGCTGTTGGCTATAGTGAACAAAGTACAGGTGGTATTTAAAGATACACACTGTGTTCAACCTCAAATATGATAGGCCAATTATATTTTTTTTTTTTTTTTAATAACAAAAGGTTAGTGATGAAACGAATAAGGCCATAGAAAGCAGCATTCTAAAGCACTTACCTGCACCATACCAAATTTTGCGTTAGTTATCAGCTAATATCCTTACAAAAAAGCTTTGGCAGGTCTGACCTATAGAATTCTATGTATAATATGCTAACTCTTGTATATTGTATAATGCATTGTATAAAATTTTTTTTCTAAATCTACATACATCCTCCTTATTGCATATTTTCCGCTAATGGCTGAAGAACTAGGGCACTGTCAAAATCATTACAACTTTTTAAATCCTACTTGTTCTTCCTTCCAAATCTTTTATTTTACTAGCCAATATACTAATCTAGAATCTAACACTCATTCTTATATTTATAAAGACTAGGCAGTAACTATATTGGACATTAAATACTATAATTGACTGTGTCTTCTTTTTTTTATTAAATTAAGACGTTTTCCAAAGCGATGGGAAACTGGTGTTTGATAGTTCAGCCCTGAACTGACCGTCAAAAAAATTCCTGCTGGTCCGTGACGCTGAACCATTTAACTAGTGTACCCCTATTTTCAATATTTTCTTCTTTCCTTAAATCTCTAGTTTCTGAATCAACTCTAACTTTTTGATCAAACACTTTTTTATTAAAAAAAACTAAATCCCCCTTTGTTCTATTTTTTTTCAAACTTGTCTCACTGTCTTATGTATTATCCTCGTAAAATACTAAATTAATTTAAGCTGGTCATCTACTGTATCTAATTTACGTAATTTTGATACCCCCTTATCGTCTGAAAAATACTTCTCAAAGTTCTATGTTATCCAGTTTTAACTATTCAGTAGGTTATGGTGCTTTGCAATCGGTAGAAACCTGATTAATCTGAGACCTAATCCGTAGACTGATTTCTAATAGTACAGCCTGGAGGTTGGAGTTCACTACCTTAAGGACCTCTACATTAAGCTTCTTTGAATCCCAGCAACTCAAATAGACTCGGCTTAACTCCAGACACACGATTGAAGTCACTCCATTTGGCTTCCTTGCCAAATTGAACTTCACTAATCCCGATTCTGTGCATAGTGTCAGAATGTTTTTCTCAGTTGTGGAGGTCCTGTGCTCATCCGAGACTACTAACGCAATCTTTAGAATCGATACATAAGTTACGAAACAAATAAGAGTTACAAATAGAGACATGTCCTACTTTTATTAGACAGTAAAAAAAATAAATTTAAAAGCTTTAGAAGTTTCGATGAGATAGTCAGTCATCATCATCATTAGAGTAACTAAAATTAAAACAAACTAGTCTTTTACTGAAAAAAATAATAACTTCCGGGTAATAGCAAGTTTCCGGTCCATCGACTTGGAGGGTTCATTAACTATCTTGACTTCTATTTTTTAAAATTGTTATGATGCAAAGGAAAAATCACACAAGAAGAACATCATTCCTTTGAAATTGCACATTAGAACAGAAGATATTTGGAATTGAATTTGACAGTATACTCAAAACTAGATGACGCCTACAAACTATGTTCTCATTAACCATCTTTTCATTAACTATCTTGAATTTTTAATTAAGGTGGTACAATCTTCATTTCTTCTAACTGACGAGTTTTTTATATGGTGTCGAGTTTTAGCCCTTAACGTCGGTATATAGGGGTCTCTTTCTTAATCAGCAACAAACTATAAAGTCTATTTAGAGACGTTACTATCCTTGAGGGCGAGTGGCTAAATTTTACGAGTCACTGAGCTCTTTTTACTGTTAAATCTTATCGCTGTGAATGACGAAAGAGTGCAATTTCTAACTATTTGGGAATTAGGAAACAGAACAATGTGTTTTGTTATTTACCCAATTTATATGTGCACTCCTAAATATCAATTACGGTGAAAAGCATTTAGAGGGGTTGGCTTAGTTGTTACCCTTAGTAAAATGCATCTGGTTCCATTCAGTACATTAGTTTTGCAGTCGTTCCCGGTTGTAAGGGAACCATTGAAGGCACTGTTTTGTCGCCTAGTATTTTTAATTGCGTGTTGATTCAATGTGTGACCATGGTTAAGTTTATTCGTTATACATTGCATATGCTTATGACGTTCTTATACTGAATCGTCACATCTTGGTTCCGTTGATCTCTCAATTACCCTTCTAAATGTGAGGTTACATGCTTAACTTTGTATTACTAGTATTTGCTTTAGATGTGGAATACTCACCTCCTTCTTGGTGCATTTAGTTAAATTGGATTGATCAGCTTTGTAATCAAGCTAAATGTGTGCTACAGAAAGCTGGTGAAAACGTAGAGGGCTAGTAAAAAATGTCACTATGTTGCCTAGTTGTCTTGATTTAAGCTTACCCTGACTATGATTGTGGTATATTTGATTTCATTTTGAAGAATGACTTTTATCGGGTTTCCCCTTCCAAGTATATGTAAGTGAAATTGCTTCATTTTTTTAAGGAAATAAATCATATTTAGTTAGCTGGGATTTTCTTGTTGTCGTTTATTTTAGACTATTACAGTTTTTGTCTAATATTTAAAGCTAGGAGTATCAATTGGGATGGGGGTGTATTCTCCCCACCACCCTAAATTTTTAAAATTAGTTCTTCATTTGTATTTTCATTGAACACTGCCTTCTGTTGATGCTCATTGTATAATATCAAAAAAAATGTCTTCCTTATATTTTTCGAAATGCATTTTGAGTTTTTTAATAGTTTTTTCCTTCAGAACTAAAGCCTGGTTCTGACCCAAGAAGCTAAATATCAATTACGGTGAAAAGCATTTAGAGGGTTTGGCTTAGTTGTTACCCTTAGTAAAATGCATCTGGTTCAATTCAGTACATTAGTTTTGCAGTCGTTCCCGGTTGTAAGGGAACTTGTGAAGGCACTGTTTTGTCGCCTAGTATTTTTAATTGCGTGTTGATTCAATGTGTGACCATGGTTAAGTTTATTCGTTATATATTGCATATGCTTATGACGTTCTTATACTTAATCGTCTGTAACGGCACACAAGCAACGTTGACGAAATCAAGCAATCTGAACATTCATGGAGAATATAGGATTTGGGCGAGATATATATTTGATCATTAGAGAAAAAGGGGCAATTTAAAGTCAAACACTTTTATGAATGGTATTTTGGAATTTTTAGTCATTTTGGAGAATTTTGTTGTTTCCTTTGGAAGAGGCTATACACTTCGCTAGTATCAAATCAAGTTGCTAGCCTACCATTTCTCTGGTTATAATATTTCTTTAATTCTATGAAAATGGTTTTGTGACAGTAATACCAAATATGATGAACATAGTTCATGTTTAGTTGTTTTTTGTTGTTTTTTTGTTAGCAATAAAGACAGAAAAAGACAACAGTGCAGAGTACGAAAAAATAAAAACTAATGACAAATTTCAACACATAACTTTCAAAATGTCAATATTTCAATATAAATCAAAAAAGGATAAAGCTAATCAGATGGAAAAACCATGACAACGGATCATTAACACTCAACATATCAACTCATTTCGAAAATATCTCAACAGCTAGTTAATCACGCCTCAAAGGAGCATCAATGAGCTGGAACCACGACATAATCTTACTATTTTTATATTGGCGAAGCAAAATAAAAGGAGCTTTACAAAAAGGGAATGTATAATTCTCATTTTTCTTGTGGTCTTTTTTTAAAGAAGATTAGCAAACCTAGAAATAAAAATACTACCGGAGCACAAAAAGAACTATACATTCTGCAAATGCGTTGTTTTTTAAATCGACTACTGTTTGAACAAAATTTTCTATTTCACCTCATGCTAATAAAAATTTTGAACTGAACACAAAAGAATCCTTAGAATGGCGAGGAAAAGGTGAGTGGCGAGATTGTAGAGGGTGAGGAAAATGAGAAGGACAAAGGTTCCAGTGATTTAATATTACTGTATTGGTGTCAGAAAGTAAATCCAGATCCTTAAGATATGCAAAGAGAAAAGACACTTACTGTAATAGATTGTGAGTCTCCTTACAAAATATCACCAGTAATGAGTACTTGGTATTATTACCCAATATCCCCAACTGAGATTAGCCCTCTTTCCCTTGACCCAGTCTTTTGCTCAGCAAAGACCAAGTTGCCAAGTTCCTTACTATGCAATGCTCGGTCTTTAAACAACAGGATGGATCATTTGAACTCCTTCATAAACAGAACTGTAGCCCAATTGCAGCAATCACTGAGTGCTGGGACATTACAGATGGGACTGGGTTTATCAAAGTGTTCGTAGATTTTTTAACACAAGACGAGACTGTGGCTTAAAGCGCTTTGGCGGAGGCGTCGGCCTACACTTCTGGGATAATTTACCTTGGAAATTACTAAGAGAGCCAACTGATTCCTGCCATGAAGTGATCTAGGCTGAGTGTAAATCACACTTTCTATCTAGACTATTCTCCTGCCTAATAATAGTTGTAGTTTACTTCCTGGAAAGTGCTAAGAACCGGATGGTACTAATGCAGTACCTTCAAAAAATATCAACAAGTTTCGTTGACAGTATGCCGCACTTACTCTCCTAATAGCTGGTAATTTCAATCAATGTGTCATCTATGATTGACTTAAGCAGACTGTTAATATTCCCACCCATCACAAAACCTCGCGGTCTCTCGGCTCACTCCAAAACCCAGACTACTTCGGTATTCTGTGGGAGGTTCCAGTTAATTTTCCAAAGCCAAAACAGACTTGAATTACTGCCCTACAGTAGGGAATATTACAGTAGGGAACATGCAGTAGGGAATATTCAAAACAAAACGGCCACTGATGGGTATGGTTATGAATAACATTAACGGGAGGGGGGAATGTCCAGATTTTTTGTGGTTAACTTTGAGCCTCGGTATGAAGGATTTTCGGTACTGGTGTATTATGCGGGCACCGCGAAGAAGTCAAGTTTGGTTAATGCTAATGAAATAAAATAAAATAGGATGAATATATAATAGTTTAGAAACAAATTTGGGCTATATATTTGCACATTAGGGGGGGGGGGATAAAGCATAGCATATATTAAATACTTAACCTAGCCTTTCTCCCTCCTAAACCCCAAAAGACAATTGTTTAAATATTGAGAAACCAAGCTTTGCCATCAATATATCTAGCAAATCACCTGTTGTCTGCTAATGAAATAACAGTTTGCCGGGTTTCGTGACTGTTTTCTTTGATACAGAATATAGCGATGCCCGCATAATGCACCAGTACCGGATTTCCCTATGAGTTTTTCCAGATTGACATAATCAAAAAGGTTTCTATAAAAAAAAAATTATCATCAATAAATCAATTTTTCCATTCTTCTGAATATCCTTGTGACTATATAAAAGTAGGAGCATTTCAAGTGTGGGTTGAACCTGAAAGGCCTAAAAAGGCAAAAAAAAATTCTTGGTCGCAGTTCGGCTTCTCAAAATTTCCTCTAAAAGCATGCTTTTTTTGCCTTTTCAGATTTTGTTTACTTTTTTTATTTATTTTGTTTGCTTTTACCAATTAAAATGTTAAAAAAATATATCTGCTTAAGTTATGTAAATGGGCGGACCTTTAGAGTGTTTTAGATGAAACTATTCCGGGTCTTCTGCTTAAAATAGAAACAGCTTTTAAGCTGAATTATCTGAAACTTTGTTTATTCTTTGCAAAAATTGTCTTTTGAGAAACTTTGCTGGGACAAGTCTGTTGGTGTTGGTGTTGTTGTTACCCTTGTTAAAATGCATCTGATTCCAATCAATTCGTTAGTATTGCAGTCAATCTCATTTCTAAAGGAGTTAGTCAAGGTGCTGTTTTGTCGCCTAGTATATTTAATTATGTGGTGACTCAATGTCTGGCGTCTCTACTAGTTTTGGTGTGTTATGATGAAGTTCATTCGCTAGACATTGCATATGCTTAAGACGTTCTTCTACTAAATCGTAGCCGTAGGAGCCAGACAATAAAATTTTTCTATACTTAAGTCACATTTACAATTCTAAATGTGAGTTTATTTGTTTTAATATCCGTTACCAAGTAACCGCTTTAGGTGTGGAGTACTCACTTGTTTCCTGCTCTATTTCGTTAAATTGGCAGCGAATTTGGTTCAGTTGCTCTCTTTCTTGTGCATCTTCGATCCTGATAAATAAAACGATTAAAGGGTTGGGCACACATAGCTGATTTCGGGAACTGATTTCTAAATCAGCATCGATTTTATAAGAAATCGGCGTCGATTTGAGCTTGAAAATTTTTCTAGTTTTCGACGCCGATTTACAAAATCAGCGCTGATTTTCATCATGATCATCACAAAAAAAATTAGGGATACAAATAAATAGTCAGCCAGAGGTATCTGTGGTGAAAGAGCCAGTTTTCCCAAGTCAAGTGACAATGATACTGAAAAATGAATATATTGTAGTACCATAAAGGCGAATTTATACCAAAGGAAACTGATCTGTTTCTGTGAATGCTTGAATTATGAAATCCTATCTTAGTTTTGACAACATTTTTGAAGACGCTAAATTTCAGCTGGGTGGGCAAACTGGGAACTGGGGGAGCACTGCTCCACAGCAAATTACGCCTCTGGTGTTCCAGCTCTTCCAGCCTACTGTAAAAATAATATTGCATAGTATGATGCAATATTTTGGTGAACAACCCCTGCAATATTTTTGGTGGTTCATTTTGCAAACTAAATAATTACAAGAGTAAAATTAATAATAATGAGAAGAAGAAGAAGAAAGTTCATAAAACTAATAAATGAAGAAAAAGAAAATACTGATTTGACAACTACGAAAATCTCGACATGCCTAAATATTGTCCTTATTTGGTAAATGCTGCGATTTTTGATACATCCTAACCGAATGGTTAGCACGGTAGACTTGAAATCCAGTGTCCGTGAAGACAGAGGCTCGAGTCACGGTTATTTGGTTGGAAACGGTTGTCAGCGGCGTTTACAACGCCATGACTTAATTACCATGATGGTATGGAAGCAGTAAATTAACTTTATTGATATTCCATTTCAAATAAATGATCTTAATTAAGCTCTTAAACACTGTGTAGAGAAATCTGTTTTTTGTTTCTGAGAATGACCCTCTGTTGCATACTTTCCTTTCTGGAAATGGCTAATTATTTTTTTTTTCGTTTCCAGCCATTTTTTAGTTTTTTTTCTTCTCTGGATCTGATATTATCTGTATTACAATGTTTTTGCTTTTTTGTAGGTAAAAAACAACAAAGAAACAAACTGCTGTTTTAGACAGGTTGTTTGCGAAGTTTGAAAGGGCTGCTCCACTTAAGCCAAAGGGCTTAAGTGGATATATATATATATATATATATATATATATATATATATATATATATATATATATATATATATATATATATATATATATATATATATATATATATATATATATATATATATATATATATATATATATATATATATATGTATATATATATATATATATATATATATATATATATATATATATATATATATATATATATATTATATATATATATATATATATATATATATATATATATATATATATATATATATATATATATATATAATTAAAATATTATTCTAGCGTTTTGAAATTTTCAGGTGATATTTCATCACTCATTTTTGACCCCGAGTCTCGATTTATCATTAGCACTGGTGATCGTTATATTCAAGTCCTTCACAATGTTGCCGGGTGTTTTGCCATCATAAATGAACTTCAGCCAAAACGCAAAACAGCTGCTACTACAGCTCAGAAAGAACGTATTGATCAACTGATTAATCAAGCTAAAGCTGTTCTGCAGAAAGCAGGTGAAATAGTGGATGGTTAGTAAGAATATCACTCTCCCTTAAAGTGTCTTGATTGAAATTTACCCTGAACTTGACTGTGGTATATTTGAAATGATTTTGGAGTTTGATTATTTATTTTTAACAGGTTTTACCCTGCTAAGGATGTGTAAGTGAAATCGCTTCATTTTTTAAAAGAAATAAATCAAGTTTGTTATCTGGCATTATCTAATAGTAGTTCATTTTAGATTATTATAGTTTTTGTGTAATAGTTAAATCTAGGCACATCAGTTAGGAGGGGGTGTATTCGCCCCGCCATCTTAGGTTCTGAATTTTTTTTTTTTTTTTTGTATTTTCATCGAACAATGGCTTTTGTTGATGTTTATTTGAAAAACTAAAAAGAAAAATTCCCTTTCTTAGATTTTTCGAATTTCATTTTGCGCTTCTCCCGTACGATTTCGTCAGTTGACGCAACCGGGTATCGTAGAAGCTATTTTTTCATAAGCGAAGCCAAGTTCCGACAGAAGACGGTAAGTTTCGTCACAACAAAGTGACCATGTGATGTCGCGCAATGTTACTTCTGGCTGGTGTATGTAAAGTGAAAGTACACACAGTAAAATCCTCTTAAATATTTCTATTTTTCAAACAGTAGTTCACATTTGCCTACATTAATAGTCTACATTTTCGCTATTACATAGTTCTTCGGCCAATAATAGTCGTTTGTTAAAAACGACGGTTACTGTTCAAAAAACTTCTGGTTCTGATGCAATTTTTATCATGTGATATTGTCACGTGATATTTTTAAGCGTTCAATTTGATTTTGAAACAGACTGGTTTATTTGCATTTTATGGTGACATAAATTGTTGCAAAGTCAAAGACAAGTTTATACCTTACTGAGCCAAGAGTCTCTCTTTGTTCAACTAAGATTTCACAATTTTAGATTTGTTATCTTTACACAAAAGTCATAATAAGGCTTTGTTATTTTTACAATTTAATTAGGCTATAATAAGGCTTTCTCACACTTCCAAGACTCTGCCATTGGACCATCACTTTCCTAGCCATTTCAGAAGCGAAAGAGTGACCACTGTTGAAGCAAAGCTTGTCTTATTTCTCGTTGAACATGATCTACCCTATTCGCAGCCAAACAACTTCCTGTTTGTGTCAGTTACTGTGATGAAACAATAAAAATACAGGTAGATTTACTTGCTCTGATAGAGTGCAGCAATGGATCGGTGTCTGGCATATTCAACGAGCTGGTCAGAGTGAGGAATGATGTCAAGGAGGTGGGCGTTACCCATCAGAATTGAACTGGATTTAGCTCTGACACCACCAGTGCTGTGACGGGCAAAAACAATTCAGTCAAGACGCTTGTAGAAGGATTGTAGTCCATGCCTTACAGTTGTTAAATGTAGCTGGAATTTATGTGCCCTGGTTGCAAATCACGCTTGTAAAAAACTTTCGAAGTGTCTGGAAGATTTATGCAGAATAATTTGCAATCACTTCCAACACGGTCAAGAACGGCAATATACATATAGAAAAGAATTTCAGGTTTTCACTCAAGTGGAACTCTTATTTCATATCTGGAAAAGCCAGGTACAAAACCTCCTTCGTGCATTAGGTTTGATTTCATGAAGCCTTCCTATGTTCGAGTAACTAGTCTTTTTGCCTTTTGCCATCAACACGTACGATGAAGCGAACTATCTTCCTGATAACAGTGTCTATATCGGATATAAGGGACATGATTTATTTATGGGGCTGGAAGCGAGGGAAGTCTTTGATGGCTGTTTTGTAGCCGAAAGACTCCGAATTCGTCACGCCGCAAGAGCCTTTTACATTTAAGCTATCAAGCAAATTCTTGATCGTTTTTCCTTCTCCGACAAGATCTACAACTTCCTCCATTTCCTAGCTACGACTTCAAGCTCTAGCTACTAGTTCCTAGTTTTCATTAATTCTTCGAGCACTATGACTCTGGTATTTGAAATAAGACGAAGCTGGAGTAGGTAAGGCGGTCCATGTCAAATGTATCTATACCTGAAGGTGTCAATCTTGCAATTTTGCACGAATTTGACATAGTGGGATTTCGGTGCCATATTCTTGCAATGAAATCTGCTACGGGAGGAGTCATGTTTCCAAACGTCCTGAAAGTGTTACAGTACTTTTTTTTTACTGCCAGTGTTAAATGTCATTGCTGAGCCCCATTTTCAGTGTTATAAAGGAAGTGAAAACTGAAAAGGTGAAATCATCTTAGCTCAATAACTCTTTCGTCCACATTAAAAGTCAAATGTGGCCTGAAACGCTAGCTAAAAGATAGCCGTGGCAAGGTGGTGTTAGAGCCGGGACTTGTTAAGCAGGTCCTTAAAGTAAAGGCTAATGCAACTTCGAATGAGTGCCTTGCTATTGTCCATTAGGTCTACTGTTCATTCTCATGATACAAGGGGTAGCGCGGACTTCTGTGTACCTAGAGGTATATCTTCCCGTTCATGTTTTTCTGTTTTTTATAGAGGTACGCGGAAATGGAATAGTTTGAATAGTGATATTAAGACTATTGGTGACCCCAATATTTTTAGAAAAATCATTAAGGAACTGCTTTTTGCTGAATATGAGTTTTGACTGATTAATTGATTTATTTATTGTGGGGGTTTTGTTGATATGATGTTCCCAGAGGAAGTATAATATATGATATTATTTTGTATTTATTGTTTAGTGTGATGGTATTAGTGGTGTCGGTGGCCAAGTATTCTTTGTTTTAAGGATTTTGTTTACTCTACCTCCCCCACGGACAAGCTTTGCTTTTTAGGGGAGGCAGCAATAATTTTTTGTTGATATGTTTTTTTTTCAATAAATCCTTCTTCTTCTTATGACTCAAAATATTCTGTACAGTGCGGCGGACATAGGCGTTGGCGAATTTCATAACGGGCTGCCGGATTCCAAGTGACCTTTTTCTGTCCATCTGAATGGTTCTTTTTAACCTTTTTAATACCTTTAATACGATTTAATAAAAATTGGTCTTGATCATAGTAACGATTTCTATTGTTAGCAATCTTATTTTCTATCCCATCAAAAGCAGAGCAAAAGCGCTGCTTAAGTAAAGAATGTTGGCACAATGTATTATTTATTTCTTTGTTTTAGACCAGGCCACTTCGTATCTAAGGAGTTGTAGAAATTTCAAAAAGAGTTAACTCGATTGGACATTGGAAGGGGTTGCGCCCTTTTTAATAGTCGAAAGTGATTGGAAGGCAACTAACAACCTTTCCAAGCCCACCATTTCCCCGAACACATCCAATCAAAAATTGTGTATACTTCAAAAAGTGTCGTTCGATTGGAAATTGAAAGGGCTAGTGCCCTTTTTAATAGTAGAAAGTAATTGAAAGGCAGCTAATCCCCCTCTCACACCCGCCATTTCCCAAAACAGGTCCAATCCAAAATTTTGAAATGACCATTTTTTTCAACGATGTTAAAAGTTCTGGAAATTTGGTCTTTGAGTATGACAACCCCCCACACCCCTCAAGGTAAGGGTTGTAAGTTATACCCTGGGGGTATGTAAGGTTTTATAGAAAGCGTTGTTGTTGAAACTTAAAAGAGGGCTCATTCGATTTGAAATTGAAAGGGGTGGTGCCCTTTTTAATAGTCGAAAATGAGAGAAGGGTAACTCTCCCCCTCTCATGCCAACGATTTTCCCAAATACATCCAATCAAAATTGTGAGATAACCATTTTGTTCAACTTAGTTTAAAGGTCTGCAAATTATATCTTTGAGTATGACAACCCCCCACTGCCCTCAGGGCTAAAGTTGTGAGTTATACCATGGGGGCCTATAAGATTTTTATAGAAATCGTTGTCGCAAAAACTTCAAAAGGGCTCATTCGATTGGAAATTGAGAGGGCTATTTCCTCCTTTAATAGTCGAAAGTAATCGGAGGGATAATCTGCCCCCCCCCCAAGCCCATCATTTCCCCAAAAATTTACGATCAACATTTTGATATGGCCGTTTTATTGAACGTAGTTGAAAGGTCTAGAAATTATATCTTTGAGGATGACAACCTTCCCCCTATAGCCCTCAGGACAAGGGACGTAAGTTATGCCCGTGGGGCATATAAAGTTCTTGTAGAAAGCTTTGTCGTAGAAGTTTCAAAAAGGGTTTATTCGATTGAAAATTAAGAGGAAATTGCTTTTTTATTTGTCGAAAGTGATCAGAGAGAAAATGCCCCCCTCCCTCGCCCATCATTTCCCCTAACACTTCCAATCAAATTTTGAGATAGCCATTTTGTTCAACGTATTTGAAAGGTCCGGAAATTATGTCTTTGAGGTTAACAAATCCCCATAGCCCTTAGGGCAGGGGTTGTAAGTTATGCCCTGGGGGCGTATAAGGCTTATAAAGAAAGCATGGTCATATGAACTTCGGAGGGGGCTCATTGGATTGGTAATCAGACTCCCTAGTGCTTTATTTTAAGAGTCAAAGCGATCGGAGGGTAGCTTCCCCCCCCCCCCCTCCACACACACACGTCGTATGGCCCCGAAATGTATCTAATAGAAATTTTGAGATGACCATTTTTTTCAAAATAGTCTAAATATAATATAACAAGGCTTTTGGGGTTGAAACAAACATCGAAAAGGGCTCATTCGATTGAAAATTTAAAGGGCTAGCGCCCTTTTCATTATTCAAAAGTAACTTGAGAACAACTAACCCCCCTCTCAAGCCCACTATTTCCCTAAACACCTCCAATCAAATTTTTCAAATAGCCATTTTGTTCAACGTAGTTAAAAGCTCTGGAAATTAGGTCTTTGGGGATGACGACCTCCCACAGCCGTCAGGGCTAGGGTCTTAAGTTATGCCCTAGGTGCATATAAGGTTTTTATAGAAAAGGTTGTCGTTGAAACTTCAAAAAGGGCTCATTCGATTGGAAGTTGAAAGGGCTAGTGCTCTTTTTAATATTTGAAAGTGATTGAAGGGCAACTAATCACCCTCTCACGCCCAACATTTCCCCAAACAAATCCAATCAGTAATTTGAAATAGCCATTTCTTTCAACGTTCTGAAAGTTCTGAAAATTAGGTCTTTGAGGATGATAACCCCCACAAAGCCCTCAGGGCAAGGGTTGTAAGTTATGCCCCTGGGGCATACAAAGTTTATATCGAAGGAAATTATGAGAACAAAATTTCTACGACATCATACATATTGAAAGAAGCTGTTTTTCTTGATGATTTCAAATAAATTTGAAAAGTTTCAAGATACCCTTCTGTCGTTGGCATAGTTAAAAGTTCAAAATAAAGAACTTTTATTAAAAGATTAAATTAACAGAATCAGTTTTTTATTTAAATGTCAAGTGACTACATTACAATAAATACTAACATAATAAAGCTAATAAAAAAAACTAGTTATCAGGACTTTAGTTATAGCCTTAAAATTAGTAAAGGGAGTCGCACAATTAACATGCAGCAAATAGAGGAAAAAGATAGTAGTTACCAGAAGGATTATCGCTAGTTCAGTAAATAAATGATACTGGGACTACTGCTGAAAACTGAGGTGTACCAAGCAATCTGAGGGCAACACAGCTGCCTATGCTCCTTCTCTGTCATAGTCAAATCAAAGCATCATTCTTTGCGTCCTTACATGAAGTTCAGATTTTAGCTGGCTGAGGCTACTAAAAGCCAAATCTGCGTGGAGTATTTTCAATGCCTTATTCACTAAAGAAAAGTTTTGTAATGTAAAGTAAATCGTAAATGACGCAGAAGGCTTTAGACTTTTACAGTTAGGGAAGGATGCAGTAGGCAGTTTCTTTTTAATAGTGCCTTTTTGTTCGTTTCAAGTTTGATTTGATATTCAATATACGTTTTACTCTTATTGAGATTTATTTATTCATTTATTAGTACCAATTTGTTTGCGGTGATTATTTTTTAATTTCTGTTTGTTTTGGGTTTCATTTATTCTTTAATTGTTACTTCTTTATTTGGGTCGTTTTGAATTTGATTTACTATAGGAATTTATTCCTGCTGGTCTTAAGTATAATATGGATCTTTGCTTTTCTTTTAAAATTTTTTTTGGTAATTTTTTTTTTAAAATTTCTGTTTTTTTTATTTCCAAAGTTTCAAGTTTTCAAAATTACCCTTTTCAACTTCAATCTTGTTTAACATCAAAGTATCAAAACATTAAAAGTGATTTTTTTTTCAAAATCAAAGTTCGACTCCCCCTCAACATTCCCTGAAAGTAGTCATAATTGCAGTCACAACTAGTCTCATTTTACAGCCGTTATAGCTAAAACAGTGTAAGTGAAGTTTCAAGTTACTACGCTTGCCTGTTCCTGAGGTATTGCAGCTTCTCTTGATTTAGCTCAGCATAACCTCAACATTTTCGAAATGTTGCTTCAACACCCTTAACCTTCTCTTACATATCCGAATAAAACACTCCCTTTTCCTAACTAATAAATCCTGCAGGTAAATCCATGCCTCAAGCGCTTGGCTTCTTCAGAGACTTGGCTATCAGACTTTGTGACTATTTTAAATAAAAATTGTCTTTTAAGATATATATCGCTGTTTAAGATATAATCTAAAAGGACAAGAGGAAGAAGGAGGATGTCCTTCGTTAATTTTTCCACTTGCCTTTAAAGTTTCAACTTAACACCCCTAGCCATTCCTTAGATATTGTTGCAGTTTACATTCGAAGACCTTCCTGCATGTTGTGTGCTTTGATTTTGTTGAAAACTCCCTTTAACATTTTCTAAGAAATTTAACTTAATATTATTATCCTTTTTGGAGACTTGGGAACAAACTTGCCACCTATCCTCTATAACTAAGCTTGTATAATAACAATGGACAACTTGTATAAGTTATAACACTTGTCCCAGAGGCTTTGAGGGCTAATTCATGCTAAGAGGTATAGTTATTTGACTATTTTGAACAAAATGGTTGTTTCAAAATTTTCATCAGATATTTCTGGTGGGAGGTTAGCTAAGAAGGGAATTGCAGGGGTAGAGTTGCTCTCTGACGTCTTTTTAACATCTTCCTCAACATGCCTTGAAAGTTTAAACTTAATACCCTGAGCTTTCCTTGTGATATTGCAGATACACCTTTATGGTAATGAGGATGTACATAGTATCTTTAGATTTAGTGTAACATGCCCTAAAAGTTCCCTGAAATTTCAACTTAATAGTCTTAGCCTTTTCAAACATAACTAGAATACAAAGTTCCTCCCTTTTCCTAATGATAAATACCATACGTAAAAAAGTACATATTGTTTAATGTTCAATCCTCGCCGTGAGGGCTGTGGGAGGCATTACATCCCTAGAAGTATAGGTACAAGACTTTTTAACAGTAGGAGGGACCTAATGACTCCAGGGGGACATAATTTATGTATGTTTTTTGGTTTTTCTCACTGTGGATGTTTTTCCATGTTTTTCTCACTGTTGAATGATGTAGACATAAGTCCAACAACAATTGCTGGATGTAGACATCTGTTTGTTGATGGTTGTTTGATGATTATGAGTGTTGGTCAATTTTTCTGTTCATTTCTTTGGATGTAATCATAAGTTCAGCAACATTGCTGAATGTAGACATCTGGTTATTGGATGGTTATTTGATGATTATGAGTGTCGGTCAATTTATTTGTTGTTTTCTTGGATGTCAACATAAGTTCAACAACAATTGCTGGATTATCGATTCTAACGGGACAGGATCACGGGTATCTCTCTAGGCCAATCAGGGGATGTTTCTAAATGTATTGATCGAGTCTAACGGCACAGAATTGTAGTGAATATAAGGAAGGATTTATGCTATAGTTGTTATTACTGTGTGAATAGAATTCAAGGAGTGAGAAGAGTTTGACTTTACTCATTAGGATATATTTGTAATAATGATTGGAATGTTTACACTATTAGAAGTTGATAGTAGAGTTGGTAGCAATGATACAAGAGCACCAAACATTGCGGTGGAAATCACGAGAGGATCACGGCTTTGTCTGGAATGGGATGAAGTATATGCAAGATATGTGATATCACTGAGCAAACTTCAAATGGAGGATCAATTATGCTTCGCTGCAAAAGTTGATATAGCGCATGTGAATAGACTTCAAAGTGCTTTAAGTGCAATAGTAAAGCATATCGAGGACAACAAGCTAATTGTACATGTGTAATATTATTGTTGTAATTATACAATAAAATTGTTTCGAAATCGAAAATGTCCCTTTCGTATTGTTAGAATGTTAGATTAAGTAGAATGATTCATGGACAGTCTAGAGTCAGCAGTGAGAGTGATGGGATTAAAAAATGAACAAATTTGAGAAAGAGAGAATTAGATCGAATCTTGTGATTATGGAAAAACATTTGATTCTGGATAATGACTTTCTCGAGTTTTCTCTTCAACAAAAGATATTCTCACAGGGACACTTGACAATATAATGAAAACTGATTCTCCCCCATTGGACTATTGTATGAAGCTTTTACGATGTGACTCAAATGCTTATACTCATTTTATTGATATATTAATTGGAACAAAGCAGAATAATATTGCTGATATACTTTTGAAAACATTGCCATAGATTCAATGTAGATGGCTCCCCCATTCGAAAGAGGTAGTGTCAAAGAGTTACTCCTCTCCGATTCCCCCCTCTGAATTTATCGAAAAAGGATCAGTTTCGTTTTAGCTCTGAGAGAGTTGACATCGGAAACCAAAAAAATGTTCTATACATGTCCACTATGCATGTACACGCTTGGCAGTTGGTCATCATGTGAGAATCATGCAATTATTGATGACTATAATGAAAAGTGCAAATTATGCAATCCTTGTAAATTACATAGAGGCTATGTAGTACAAATTAAAGGCAGTAATTCCTGTCTTGAAGAGATCTCTGACCTCACCCTAGAGGACATCTTTGCTCCAACTGTCACTATGACAAATGTGATCAGTGGGAGAATACTTACCCCTGTTTGATTGGAAAGAACCTCAAACCTGATTTTATTTTATTTCTACGAGATAGGTATCGTCGTGGATTTAAATTATTTTGGGAGGAAGAATTTGGTCTACGATTCAACTGTTGGGGTAACAAGACAATTTGGTTTCTACGTCATCGCTGTGAACACACTGCCTATTATGACTATAAACCTAGGGATTTTTATTTGGCAGTTACCGAATATTATTCACCATTTGAAAACACTGTATGTGACATTGCTTCAAATAGACGGATTGAAACACGTGAATTTTACAATATGAATGTAAATAGTATCATTGACTATATAAAGAGATATAACAAGAGTGAAGTTACATTATACTGTAGAAAATGTGACCCTGACTTTGCAGCCAATCAAGATCAATATACAGTGAATTCAAATGAGCTACCAGCATTAGTGGTTCACGATAGTTGCCTATACCCCAAAGAAGAAGATATCTAAAGTGAAGAATAAAGACATTGTTATTGTGTATATACATTTTAATAATAAACAAATTCACATACATTTTTTAAGCACTTTACTCGTAAGACACTAAAATCAATATTATACAGGTCTGAGAGGATATTTTCCACTATAAAGTCGTTCAGACGTGGACTGTCTTCAAAAATGTTGAGAAACTGCTTTTAAGTATAGCCGCGACATCTGAACACGAAATATAGTAGCGCATGGAAGCCACAGCTTTTAGTCGTCAGATCCTGCACTCTCTTCCAATTTTGAAGTTTTCCCGCTGCTCTCAATATAGTTGCTGATGTGTGGAGTGTAGAAGGTATAGGGTAGGCCGAGAGGATCAAAAAATCCAATCGTCTTCATAGTTTAAAAGATGCACAACCAATGACCCGTCTGCACAAGCGACGGGCTGCTGTTAACAATGATTAGAGTATTGTTGTCACTTTGAATTTTTCGAAGAAAGTCCAAGGGCAGACAATAGGATCTGTATTTGGACATGTAGGAGTCCATATTTAATACATTGATTACTTGACGGGTGTTCATGGCGCCAGGTCTAGTGGAACACTGCCTTCAGGAGTGATTTCCCAATAGGTTTCCAATTGATTTAGTGAGATTATTGCGATACTCTCCGGTAATGGGTCGGCAAATGTACACTCTAAACGTACACTCCCTGTTCGTACTATACTCATATCCTGGGTGCCAGACAAATCCAATACAATTATACCATGTGTTTTAGCAAACATTTTTTCGGTTTTTCCATTTTCAAATAGTTGTGAATCATGATCTAGGGTTAGCATGGTCAACTCATTCAATGTCCTATAGGATTTATCAAAAGATAGATTGTAGAGTGGGATTCCATTTACTTTGCAGACAAGAGATGAAAGCCCAAACGTTTCAAATTTATATGGGCATCCAGTCCACGATCCTATTGCACTAGCGCTGTTTACAAATGCCAAGGCTAATTTTGACGGAATTTCGCCATTGATAAAGGATGAGTCGGTGAAGGTACGTGAGCCTGTGGCAATATGACTTTGATTGGTGATTGTATGAGGAACAAGTAGTTTCATGTTATTTCCACTGGCTCTCAGTTTTTCCACTGCCAAAGCAACAGAACTCATAACCTGCTGATAGCATACATGTAGTATTTCCGAGGTGAGGGAGAGAGTTACATCGGGATTGGCAGCAAGTTCCTTTCGTAAAATGAAATTGGATGGAGCAAGCGTCAATTTTATATCCACTTTAATATTGGGTGGTAGCCATTGGGGTATATTAAATATTTCATGATATATTTTTCCAACTAGATGTAATTCCCTAGTTGTAGCATTTTTAAGTGCAGCTGAACTATCAGTATTAGTAATATATTCATATCCTTTGGAGGTGCCTCTCAATTCCTTGTATGAATTGGGTGTCATCAGCATGAATTGCATATAGCTTGTATAATTTGAGAGATTGTTGCTTGTGCTCACCAGTGTGTCATTTATGCAGACACTGATTTGACGAAATAAATTATGTAATATACAATTTTCATTGGATATTCCATCGGCAAGAATTGGCAATGTATTATCGGATTTCTGGACTTTCATTCGTAAATCTATAAATGTCGAAGACATGTCCATAAAGTAGTCTTCATTGGAATAAATTTGAAAGTGGATATTATCGGAGAGGGGTTGTTGTGAATAAAATTGTTCATAGTGTCCATGTTTTACACTCACATCAACATTTTCTGCATTGAATAGATTTAAAGATGAAGTGATTGAAGGTTGGGAATCCTTATGCGGTAGATATGACATCTTAGGAAAAGAAATCTAGTTTCGATCTAACAATTCTCTTCCTGGGGCTTCTTCTTCTTCTACTGTTTACTGTACGTGTCGTCTTTTTCCTTCTTTTCTTTGACAGGGGTGATGTTTTTCGTTTCTGACCTGAGTAGAGACTAATGAGTGATGCAATGTTTCTCGACCTTTTTAAACCCTTTCTATTTTAATGGGATTTCAATTGTTTGCCAAGGGTTCGCGCGCTGGACCTAAGATTTTCCGAAGCACTTTTTTTTAAATCCTTGCCAGAGCTCCAATCGTATAGTGTAGAGGATGCAAAATCTGTTGCAGCCGGTACAATATATTTTCTAGCCAAGGGTAGTGCAGAGAGAAACAGCTTAGCAAACCAACTGCCAAGACCATAGCCAGACATTGACGAGCGGCCTTTGTAATAGTCCATTCCATTGCCCAGTTGTCTTGGACCAAGAGTATTAACATAGCAGTCAATATCAGGACAAATAAATACCACTTTTCTATTCCACATCTTGTTGTTGAATGGGTCGAAAATGGCATGTAATCATAGCCAAACCTTTGACATTGCTAGGGGATCACCTAATTCAGTTCTTAGTGTTAACTGACAGAGTTTCAAATAGGAAGTGTTTACGGGGATATACTGAAGATTCTTTATATTGTAATGGTGAATATGTTCTTGATTGGTTTTTCGTTCAAGAAATCGTAGGAGGGTAACATTGCTATTGCCAACCCAGGATGTTTCAACAAATGAAGCGTAGAGAAATATACAAGTGTCCGTGGAGAAGGCAGGCAGGTAGCCAGCAAAAATGAAATTAGTGTTTTAGGCACTTTTACCATTGATTATATTGAGCTTAAAGCCAAGAACATCTTTTAGATTATCATTGAGAATAACCTTTTCATCGGCAATGGGTGAACTAATGTGGATCTTGCCCTCCTCCTTTGAATACTTGAAATGAAAAGCTCCTTTTTTACGAGCGGAAATTCTTTTATTAATAGAACGACATAAATCATTCATACAAGTAAGTTCTTCGTAGGGTAATTCAATATATGAATAATTCATCCAATTGATCTTTTGAATTTGTTCTTGATCACCTGAGGGTGGCAACCAATCATAGGGTCTAATTTTTACATCATATTTGCGATCTTTTCTCAGGATATAATATGTATTTTTGAGAATAAAGTCGACAAGAGCAACTTCATACGCGCCGTCTAATTTGATGGTGGGGGAGAGTTTCGTACAAAAATCACTTGTTCTGTTCAAATCATTGTAGAGAGGATCAGAAATATTGGACACGAAAGTTACATAGGAATCATTGGGTATTGTTAATGTCTTCAACACTGACCCAAGAATCAAAATCAGAGTTGTATCCTGACCAACGAACAAGCAACTGTCTCTTACCCCTGCGAGTACGTCTCTTTAATATCTTTTCAGTTTGATAAATTTCACTAATGTTTCTTACTTTTTGTAGTTCATATTCATAAAAACCGCCGAGAAACTCATCATCTTTGGTGTCTCGCAGTCGATATGTCGTGGGTGTAGTGTCTAGGATTTTGGACACTTTAAAAAGTTCAGTGCTCCATTCACTGACCCAAGAATCAAAATCAGAGTTGTATCCTAACCAACGAGCAAGCAACTGTCTCTTACCCCTGCGAGTACGTCTCTTTAATATCTTTTCAGTTTGATAAATTTCACTAATGTTTCTTACTTTTTGTAGTTCATATTCATAAAAACCGCCGAGAAACTCATCATCTTTGGTGTCTCGCAGTCGATATGTCGTGGGTGTAGTGTCTAGGATTTTGGACACTTTAAAAAGTTCAGTGCTCCATAAATAATTCCCTTTTTCGAAAATATTGGTGGTTCGATTAATTCGAACAGTATCACCAATATTGAATTTCTTCTTTTTCTTCTCATTACCAATACCATTGGAATATTGTTCAAGAAAGGCATCAAATGTATTTTCACTGCAATGAACTTCCCGAGGACTAACATTGGACAGGGATCGATGTGGCCGTTAATTATATATTTGCATGATTTTATCTAAATCATGAATAAAAGCAGCAGTATTTTTCAGCGTACAATATCTTGAAATTAATAGACGAATCGTTCTTATCAATCATTCAGCCAATGCAGCCTTTATCAGGCTAAGACTATGGTAGAGCGTTGTATTGTATTTAAATAGAACCTTTTGTACATGAGGCATAACAAAGTCACTACCTCGATCCGGTTGAATTTTTCTATAGCAATCCTGTTCAAGAATACTTTCTAAAGCATGAGCAACTTCAACACCTCTCTTTGATTGCAATGGAATGGCATAGGCATAGCGACTAGACACTGATTGCCACTAGAATATATTTGTAGGGGGTATTGTGACGTCGTTGAATTGCGTCTAAAGTTAAAGGATCAGTTTGCATTATATGCAGAGGGAAAAAGGCTTTAGTTTGTCGATATTGTTTACCACGAACTCTACGATTCCGATGCAGTGTGTAACTCGGTTCATTTTCTATATACTCTTTTGGTTTTTTAAATGTGCTGTCATCTATGTTAGAGGCAACTTTAGAAAGCGTTATGGGGGAACTTAGACTTCCCGCTTCACTAATAGTTTCATATACATGTTTTAAAACTTCATCCATTTTGAACGCAAACACGTAGTGTAATGTTCACTCCCCTTTTGCACACTGGAGGGTGAATCAATCCGTAGTCGCTTTTGTCTAGCAGCCACCGTTGTTGGTGTTATAAAATCATTGCTGCTGCTGCTAGTATTTTCCTATATTGAATCTTCTTTTTTAAATGGTGTTGGCATTGTTGGAGGCCTATATTCTCTTAGTTTCTTTAGAATTTGCTTATTACCAATAAGACTTTTGGGGAAGTTTGATGCATTTAGAAAGGTGTATAGATTATTGTCAAATAATAAAAATCCTTTACGATTCGTCACCATATCCCTAATAAAATCAACTAGATAATAACTTTTTCCCTGAATTATAATTTGTTTCCCTGTGCTATTAATTTAAACTTGATGATCACCACCACCATTTTCCAACATGAGATATGTTAATCTTCTTTTACACTGTTCTTGATAGGTCACTGGCAATAGGTTTCCAATTGATGTCATTATGGAATTCAATTCCTTCTCCTTTGATTGCACTGAAGAATTTTGAGGAGATGTTTCTTGTTTAGGAGGATCTGTGACGGCGACTCACGATCGGTGACGGCGGGTCTCTCACGATAAGGTCTATGTTTGTCCACACGTCGCAATGCATCTTGAAGTAAAACTAGCTTTTTATCATCGGCAATATTTTCATCATTAATGAATTTGCTTAGATTGTCAAATGGCGTCAATTTATAGGGTTTAGCCATCTAGAGAAAACTATTTACAAGTCCTGCAATTATTGGTAGTAAAAGTGTAAAAAAGATACCGCCCGCTTGAAGGAGACGTTTTCTTTAAAAAAAAAATCCTTTGTTTTTGCAAGCCAAGGCACGTACAGTGGAACGATGTTGCTTTATCTGTTGTCTAACACATTCTGACAAGTGTACATTACCCTCAGTTAAATTTAAACAAAGTTCACATATTAGATTATTGAAATCATTGTCAACACCATGTTTGAGTATAGCCTTCCTGAGTGGAGGTTTTGAAGTGCCTAAAACGGAAAATAAATGCCGTTGTTCGTGTAGTTTCTTCAGTGTCATGATGGCAACTAATAGCCTTTTCTACTGTTCACTGGAAGATATACAGTAATTTATTTATCGAAAATATCTGTGACTACACGTAGATCCTCGGGTGTACTCTGATTAAGATCTATAAAAATGTACCCATAGGGCTTATTTGTCGCCTGAGTTTACGCTGACAGCATAAATTTTGGAGCACCTGGATATATTTGCTTATTGAGAGTTATTAGTGAGCTAGAATCACGAACAACTCGGTAGATAATATAGATGGTGTAATTCAAAGTAAGGGTTCTCATGCTTTTGCTCTGATGAAACAGATTGTGTAGAACTAGGGTTATGGAAATGTGTTCATGATGAGAGCGAACGGTAAAGATCTATAGCATTTCCTGTGAGAACTGTTCCATTGATTCAGCCAAATCATCAATAATCAGCCATGAGTTTGGTTCAATACTATTGAAAACACCAAGTCTCCGTATGAATTGTATTGGCATGGATGTAGCAATAGCTTTTATTTGATCGAAGGGTTCCTGCCAAATACTATAGCAATAATAAATTTTCTTTGGTTTTTCCAAAAACATTTTATTACAATTTTTAATTATTTTAGCTAAAAGTGTCGTTTTCCCAGACATTGATGGGCCACACAGAAACGACCTGAATGGTGTTTTAAATTGATACATACTGCTGCTTCTGTTGACAACAGTCGGACTACAACTAACTGCAAACCATACTTGTCAAATGAATAAATAATAATAATGTTCCCATAGATCTATCTAGTACAAGAACAAGAAAAACCAATATTTCTTTCATTTATTAACATCAACACTTGTACAGCATGAATAGCACACACACTATTTGTTCAACAAGAACAATAGCATTTATTAACATCAACAACTTAAAATACAACATGAATAGTACAAATACATTTTGTACAGCACGAATAGCAATAGCACTCACTATTTCCTCAACAGCACTTTTTGTATAGCACTATTTTTCATTTATTTTTTTAAAAACACTTTTTGTACATCAAGAACACAAACAGCTTGAAATACAACAAGAATAGTGCACACACATTTTTGTACAACAGCACGAATAGCAATAGCGCTTTTTGTAAAACAATAACATTTTTCACATAAAAAAAACAACTTAAAAAACAATAGCACAGTTGAACAAATTTCAACGAATTTAAAAATGAGAATCACACCGGAAGCCACGGGCAGAAGGCCGGCCGCGGGCGGGAGCCGCGGACCGAAGGCCAGCCACGGGCGGGACCCCCCACCCCCCGGGGATCGCGTGGAAACTCTGTATACAATAGCCGTTGCTGCTGCAGGTTTGGTTAGGTCAGGTTTGGTTGTAGCATTTAAGTTAATTTATCAGGTTAGGCGAGGTTTTACTATTTGAGTATTTAAGTTAATTTATGGATCTGCTGTCTCCATAGAAAAAAAATGTGGATCACAGTTTGCTTTAAGAGTGAGGTTAGGTTGGGTTAGGTCAGGTTAATTTATCCAGACCGAGTTGGTTGCGATAGTCTACACATTCAACCCAGTCTAAAATTCGATAGTGGCCGTGGAGGTGTACTTTTACACCATCCTCGAGCACAAAGACTTTGTCAGATATACAAGACATGGCATTATTTTCAACTCTAAGAGTATAATTTTTATACTGCAGAGAGCGAATTGCAAGCATTTGTGCTCTCGGCACCAGACTACTTTCTACACAGTTTCTGTAGACACTCATGTTGAAATTATTTTTTACAAAATGTGTAGGCACCCCTTTATACGCCTGTTTTATATCTTTGTCATGGGTTTCTACACAATAAACTTTAGGACCGGGGAACACCCCATTGGATATTAAATCGCTCCCCGTCTCTGATTTTAACATTAGTATATGATTGGGAGCTTGACGTTTCACAAACTCGGGGTAGAGGGATGCATTCCAGTTAGTAAAGTCCATCCAAGAGCTGATGTGTTCCCCATTTTTTTAAATCATTTAATAAATCCCCGGTTTTAACTTTTAATAGCAGAGAATCTGTATCCCCATAATAAACTTGAACCCCCCCCCCCTCCTTTGGCAATTGTACCTTGCACAAATTGTAAAAAAAACGAAAACATGATCTTTTTGGAAATTTCCAGTACTGATCTACCTCCCGCTATAATCTTGTTCAGCACAACATTTCTCTTATTCCTGTGTAGAAGAACCATGTTTGCCTCTATGCTCGTGAATGTTGTAAAATTAGGGTCGGCTATAATTCGTGCACATTCTTGGGGGTCAGTCACAACGTTACAACGGGATCTGTTTCGTACACTTTCACACATTTTGCCAAACGCAGAATTTAAAATGATCTTGTACATTTCCTTTTCTACTTTATTTTTTGCCTGAGAGCGTTTACCGACAAAGGTGTCGATAAACGTCTTCAAATAGGGTTTTTGACTGAATTGCAGGACCCTATGTATTTTTGTGATCTTGAAACCATTGTTCACCATCCAGCGCGAGAGCACATGATGAACAACGATATTCTGTTTAAGGTCTAAATCTGCGATCAGTTTCTGCTTGGAGGGGGTCCAGTGCATCCCCATATCATCAACCAATGATCGATTGTATAGGCTCAGCGAGTCCTTGGTCACTGGTCGATTGATGCAGGGGAATACAAAATCTTTGGCAGAATCATGAAGATCCAATGGAATGTGCCCGTCAATTTCGAAGAACCATCCTTGTGGCCCATTGTCCTCGACGGTGTGAATGTCGGGGATATCACAAAGATTCTCAAGTCATTTATAGTTTCCACACGGCAAAGAGTAGTGACACATTGCCGAGGGGTATAATGAGTTTATGTCAAGGAAAACTGCATTGGACTTTACACCAGTGTCTTGTCCACTTAGATCTATTGTTAAAACGCTATCTCCGTGAAAAACATACCCTCCCCCCTCATTGATCTTTCTACAAAAAGGTGTTGATTCACATCTGTGATCAACCCTATTTCTTGCCTACAAATTTTTAAAATCAAGTCCATCACCAAATGTGGTGTGGAAAAATAATAGCCAAAATCTAATCCAAACTCTGAATAGATTTGGTCTATATTTTTACAGACAATATCTAACAGAGTTAAAACATCTCTGGCCAAGTACAGTCTACAATAATTCCACCCATTTTTACAATTACCCTTATCCCAGACCCTTTTGGCAAATTCATATTCCTCGGCAGTGCATTCCATGTTGGTTAGTGAATTATAGAAAGCTTCAATTGGAGGTACTTTCTCCTCGCTCAACAGAGCACCAGAACAGTAATAGTCTTTTGCATATATGCCCTTACAGGTCAGTAGATCATACATTTCACTGTCTGGAAAGCGCTGTTTAAGCAAAGGAAAACTATCAAAATTGTCGCTTTTCTGCACTTGAATCAATTGACTCAAAGCCTTGGGGAAGAAACTAAAAGTCTAAAAACTTATTTTATTCCAGCACGTATGCCCGTTATTCACTACCTTCTATTTCAACTCGAGAAGCACCAGCTTCTCGGCTGATTTGGGGATAATATTGCATGTAAATGAATTGTTTACCCATGGACTATTTACTCCCTCTCCCTCCCTGTGCATACGTGCCAAAAACGGTAAAATAAAATTTAAATCATAATTTGAATTGTGAATGAAAACCGGTATAAAAAACTGCTGGCTTACAATGACATTGATGCGCAAGATTGATGTGCTACACCTTGAAAATTACTACCCCCTGATGATATTTCCTGCCACAAGTGGTCGTGGTCTCTGACTTTCCCCTTCCCCCTGATTTTACCCCCTAGTCCCTTTCCCCTTAGTCCCCTCTTCAAATTCTTCCTTACAAACCCAGCATATTTTTTGATTTTTAATCACTAGACGATCCTCTGTGGACAACAACATTGGATAATGGGTATTTCTCAAACGAGAAATAGCTCTATTTGCAGTGACAATTTATTTAGTCAGTGCCTTGATCATGCACTCATTCTCATCCAACGTCTCGACTATTTCTAACAACTGCATTGTGTTAGAGTTGTCTCTTTGTGCGTGGGCATAGGAAACCACTATGGCTTGGTGTTCTTTGGTTCAATTCGGAAATCGATGATCGTTCACATCCACTAGCTTAGCTTCGCAATCCAAATAGATTTTATTGATTTGGAGGAGGGTATTTTGAAAATTTTTAAATCTTAAAATAGCTATATCACCCGGAACTGTTTCCACTGACTGATAGCCATGTCGTCTACAATGTTTCATATGAATCTGTAGTTTTAAATCACTGAAATCGGGACAGGCATTTTGGACAGTAGAAACATACCCCCCTTTTTCATACCCCCTCCAAAAACTCTACTGATGTCTGTAATTGGGCTGAAATGGCCAATTGTATCGGGTTCACTAGGTGGTGTGTACAACAACCAAACCCAGTGCTTCACCAATTCAATTGACGGGCCCCTTACTGGGAACAACACCCCATTTTTCTTAGAAAGTGCCCCATCCTCAAATTCAGTTTCCTACTGGATCACAGTAACGCCGATATTTAAATGGGCATTAGCCCTTTCATAAATATCAATGTATCTTAGCGTTACTGGGAATTTTTCCTCTAAACAAGTGAAATCTACAGGGCGAAAATCAGACCCCACCTTCCCATGTACAGCCCAGTATTCTAAATTTGTCTTTGTAGCGTCATCTTTCAAAGTTCGGAAAGCTGACATGAGGAAAGCGTACATGAAACATTTTTGACCTGTTTCAAAACAGATTCGTTGAACGCCCTTGCAACCCTCTAAATCTGGATTATGTTTTAAAACAACTGCCCTGTCCCTATGCCCCCCTCTTAAAATAAAATATTTTTAAATTTACAAATATTTACGCTTAAATTTTCAATAAATAAAACCATAGACCCACTCCCATTCTCATTATAATTTTCGAGATGCGTAATAACTTGGTTTATCCACTGCATAAAAACTGTTTCATAATTTTCCAAATGTGGATAGACCACTAGCATCTCGGTATGTACATAATGGTCGTACACTTCACTTTTGCCCTCATTTAAATAAAATACCTTTTAAACAATTTAAACCTTAATAGACTCCCTATCCCCCCCACAACTGAATCTGGTTTTCTAAGAGTGCACAAATTTTACCTACATATACATGTACAATATCTATAGGGTCAAATTTGTTCGTCTTAGAACGGCAGTGTGGTCTAAGAACACAACACCTAATTTAAAGGTGTTACGTCGAAAATACGACGACTACTGTATTTAATATTGAATTTGATTGGTAGAATTCTGGTAATGTTGTAAATTGTGTATTGTTACCCTCCCCCTCTTGTATATTATCTCCCCCTCCAGCCGCACTTTGTTCAACAATAGGGCTGTGAGAATTTATCGAAGTCATTTCATTTGTTTGAAGTGGAACTATGTTCATGTAATCTGAGGGGGAAGGGTTCTCAGTTAATTCATTGGTAATGTTGTCTAAAATTTGTAATGTATTTGGACTTAGCCATGCTAAGTCCCCCTCTGAACTAGGTACATTACCTTGCTCAAATGTGCTAGGCTCTACATCGAAATAATTAGTTAGAAAATTATCATCAATATTAAAAGGTATTTCAATGGAGTTACCGATATCATGCCATTCATTGATAGGTGATGCTTCCTGTATGGCATGAAACTCCATAGATACGTCAATGAGTTCTTCTTCTTCAACTGACGAGGGGGGAGATGGAGAATATGGAACCAATACAATCTATAAAAGGAAATAGCTTATTTTCAAAGTGTCTAAATCACCCTGTTTTTAAAATTGAATTATTATTTACATGTGCTTAAAAACACGCTTAGTGGTAGTAGTAGTAGTGGCATTTGATTAATTCACTACTCTAACTACTTTATATATCCTGAAAGTTTCAATTTCCACCTTAATATAAGATATTTACAATCTAAAACATGACATAGTAGGTTTTGATTTTGTTCAAACAACCCCCCCCCCCCAAAAAAAACAAAAACAAATCATATTAATACTCTTTATCTGCTTTGGAAAAAAACATGATTTGAAATGGATAGCCATCTCCTGTCATGATAAACAACTCATTCCGATAGAAAGTTGTTTTTATAATACTTGTAGAAGCAAGGTGAACCTTTTCGTTAATAAAGCAGTTTATATCGCAAAGGATTTTGCTACTTACTATGATCAGAACATAGTGCCTTTTTTGACTTCACTAACCTAATTTAGCAGGGTGAGTGCATGCACTTGACATGATTCAAAGGGAGAACATTATATTTCCTTTGGGAGAAAAAAAACCTTTAGCGAAAAATGTCTTTTAATATCTCTGACACGCTTTTACAGTGTTGAAAAATGGCGAAAAGAAAGACCCAAAAAAGTTGGAAGAAATGGTTAGATATTTCTATAGCCAGGTAGAAACTAGAGGCAAAATGCTTACATCTCCAAATTCCAGCTGCACTTGAGTGCCGGATGGTCCTGGAAACGCCTGTCGGAGGATGGACGGGGCGGTGACATCACGCTCTTGTGTAACTGGGCCAGCAGTATTAGTGGGATATGCAGATGCGGCGGTGGTGGCGATGTCACTGGCTTGGAGGGTTGGAGCAGTGAGTGTCACCATTGTGTGAGCAGGCATCCACTCTCTTTTCAATTTTTGGCCAGGCTGTATTGGTGCCGGCGCAGATGGAACTTGGGCAGGCAGCGCAGAGCTAGAGGGTCTCGGCCAGTGGTCATATTGTACAACTGTCGCCTTCGTAGGGGTTTTATCGTTACCCCTTGCTCTCTTTTCAGGAAGAGGAGGAAGGCATTTGTCGGAATCATCCTTAAAAAAAAAGAACAATTCATTATCAAATAACGACTCCCTTTTTACTTAAGAAAAATTAGTCCCCCCCCCTTCTACAGAATTTATTGTCAGCCATAATTTTTTCTAGAAAGCATTTGCCATTGTGCCCTCCCCCCTTTTCAGCAAAGCAAAAAGTAAAATTTGCGAGGAATATATACCGTGACAGTCAGAAATGCTCCTATTTTTACCATTTAGAGAAAAAATTAAATACACTCCGTGTTGGAAATAAACCCGAAAAGCATTGAAATCCTATTTTTACCATTTAGAAAAAAAATAAAAACATTCCTAGAGACGTAATGCATGTATTTGCACATTATTCTTCTAGGGTCAAAGGTTTAGATCATTTAAAAGGACCTGGGCTTCAATAAACCTTCTCATGGTAGGTATGTCTTTTTTTTAACCCCCCTCTTCCCTCCCCCATATAAACACTGAGTACTCAAAATGGAAGCAATTAAATTTCCTATATGAAACTATTTATCGTAAGCCCCCCTTGCAATTCATAAGATTTACTGTATCGCTAATTCGACTGGAAAAAGAAATCTTTCTGTGAAACCACCGTAATGCTTAATTCCCTGGTTTCCAACATACCGGATGAGCGTTGACAAGATTCGATATTTACCCCTATTTAAATCTTTACGGAATTGATAAAAGTCATGTTCGCAGCTTAAGGGATTCGGCATATTAATAGCTAAGGGTTGACAGAAGTCAGTTGTCACTTTAAGCTAGGATATAGAAAGCACAAAATTGTATAAATTTAACGAAAAAGAGAATTATTTCCAATGAAAGAATTAAAATCGTTAACAGTTTGGTGGAGGTTACATGGTGAAAAAGAGCGTATTTTACGCTTTCTAACGACTATAAATATCGCATAGTTGAGATTTTTTTTGGGGGGGGGGGATATACCTGAATTTGAATATCTTGGAAGTAGGTAAGTATGGCGGCACTAGACCCTTAAGGTCCAAACCGGCGGTGTTGATCTCCGTTTCGTGGCCCTCAGCCAGGAAGTGCAATGGGGGCCAGTCATCCTGTGCTTTCGCCTGGGATTGCAAATAAAAACACAGAAAGGGGATGACGGCCCTCCTGCCACTTTTCAACATCCCCTTCAGAATGTTCTGAAAGTTTCATCTTAACACCTTTTGTTGCTCTTAAAATATTGTAAATCCTCCTTTTGATGAACTGGATGCACTTAGTGAATCAAATATTTCCCCTTATCCTAATGAAAATCCTTCATATCAACAGTGGGCAAATTGTATAATTTGCAATCCTTGCCAGGGGCTATAGAGGCATGGTATTCCTGGAAATATAGTTATTTGACCTTTTGACTAGTTTGAACAAAATGACAATTCCACGATTTCGATCAGTGTTGAGTAGAGGGGGACTTGGCAATCACAATACAAACAGTGCTTTTTAATTTAATCGTAGGACAACATTTGGTTTTGAACCATAATGGGCAAATCGCATAATCGTGGGGGGTTGACCTACGCAATAGCTCTAGAGATACGGTTACAAGACCGTTCAGCTATGCTGAACAAAATTTCTATATTAAATTTCGATTTGAAGTGTTTGGAAAATTATGAGCTAAAGAGGAGGGCTGATTGCCCTCTAATCACTGTTGACTCTTAAAAAGGGTGTTAGAACTTTGAATTTCCAATCAAATTAGAGATTTTAAAATAGCAATTATATTACTAGCTATGATAGAGTAGTGCTACCTATGATATTGCTTCTATCACCTTTTAATACATGCATCCGTATAGGTTTTTTCGTTTAATTGAAACTCCTTCTAAACGTTTCAACTTAAAACCTTTAGTGTCATTTGTTAAAGTAACCGTAGAAGTAGTATCAAATGTATACACATAGTGTCTTCTGGCTAGTTCAAAATCTGTCAGAACTTAGGCTGAACGGTCTAACTTGATAATTTAAGCCGTTATTTTGATATTGCTTTGTCACCTTATTGACAATCGACACGATTATAGTTCATTTTGATTTAGTTCAGTTTCCGCCAAATTATCTATTGAAAGTTTCACCTTAGCCCATTCCATAAAAACCTTATATGCCCTCTTGGCATAGCTTACAACCCTAAACCCAGGGCGGTGGGGAGTTGTTTCAACCCTAGTAGTAAGGGTGTGCACAGTTCTAAACCTACATGGCTTACCAGTGCTGATTTCACGGATACATGGCTTACCAGGGTCAGTCACCTATTACTACGAACGGTCCATGTCTTGCCAGACGGGTTTTCTGAGGTAAAACCCATTTTTTTGGGGTCAATCAGAGAGAGAGCGGTGGCTACTCCATATACAGTAACTTGATTAGTAATTGGATTCAAATATAAGGAGTAATTTTCATTGTAGTTCATATTAGTAAGAGAATTGAATTCAGAGAGAGAATAGTTTATTTGAGAGGATATTAGTGGAGAAAAAATGAGTGGTGCATTTACATTATTGGAGATTAATGATGGAACCGATAGCAGCAGCAGCAACGATATACGAGTACCCAGTGTAGCTGTGGAAATAACCGCTGGCTGTAGACTATGCCTTGAATGGGATAGTATGTATGCTAGATACGTGATATCATTAAGCAAGTTTAAGCAGGAGGTGCAACTATGTTTTGCTGGAAAAGTGAATATTCTCCATATAAATAAACTTCGGTCAGCATTAGATGTCCTATCGAAATATATTGATGAGAACAAAATGCATCAGTGAATATTATTATTGTAATTATGTTCAATAAAAATGTTTCTAAATCAATGGTATTTTTTTCTTTCTATAGTAGACTAGCGTATATTTTCTAGAGTACAAAAAGAAATTCTGGTTAGTCTGAAGTTGGTTGTGAGAGAGTTAGGACTCTAAAAAATGGATAGATTCGAGAAAGAGCGAATCATGAGGAATCTAGTTCTTATGGAAAAACGTTTGATTCTAGATGATGATTTTCTAGAGTTGTCCATTCAAAGGAAGATATTTTCTCGGGGAATGCTTGTTGATATAACGAAAACTGATTCTCCATCATTAGACTATTGTATGAAGCTTCTACGTCGTGGTCCAAATGCATTTACACAATTTATTGATATATTGATCACGACACGGCAAAATGATATTGTGGATATGCTTTTAAACATTAGTTTTGAAATTTAGGACTTTTTCATGAGAAAGATGGTGCTCAAGGATGATTTACTCCTCTCTCTCTCTATCTCAGACAATTTTTGTTGTTGCTAGCTCAGTTTCATTGTGGTAGTGAGAGTGTCAACACATGACGAAATGTTCCATGCATGTCCGTTATGTATGTACACACTGGGCAGCTGGTCATCATCATGTGAGAATTGCACAATGATTGATGAGTATGATGAAAAGTGTAGATTATGCAACCCGTGTAAATTGCATAGAGGATATGCTGTACAAATTAAAGGTTGTAATTCCTGTCTTGAAGAGGTGTGTGACTCTCATCCTAGAGGCCACCTATGCTCCAATTGTCATTATGATAAATGTAATCAGTGGGAGAATACATATCCCGGTATGATTGGAAAGAATCCTAACCGTGATTTTAGTTTATTGCTACGAGATTGGTATCGTCGTGGTTTTAGATTGTTCTGGGAGGAGGAACCGGGTCAACGATTCAACTGTTGGAACAACAAAAGAATATGGTTTCTACGTCATCGTTGTGAAGACACTGGGTGTTATGATTATAAGCCCACTGATTTTTATTTGGCTGTGACGGAATGTGATTCGACACTTGAGGACACTGTTTGTGAAATTGCTTCAAATACGCAAATTGAAACATGTGAATTCTATAGAATGAATGCGAATAGTATCATTGACTATACAAAGAGATATGACAAGAGTGAAGTCACACTCTACTGTAGAAAATGTGACCCTGACATTGCAGTACATCAGGATCAGTACACTGTGAATTCAGATAATCTACCTGCACTAGTTGTTGTCGACAAATACCTAGTAGTGGATGAAATCTAAAGAGTAGAAAAGTCGTTTTATCATGTATATAAATTTTTTTTATTAATAAACAATTTCACATACATCTTTAGAACATTTTATTCTTAGGGCACTAAAATCAATATTAAATACACTTGTAAGTATATTCTCCACTAGAAAGTCGTTCAACTCAGGTAAGTCAACGTAGATGTTGAGAAACTGCTTGTAGGTGTAGCCACGACATCTGAACATGAAAAAGAGTAGTGCATGAAAGCCACATGTCTTAGTCGCTAAATCCTGTACTCTTCGTTGATTTTGAATAATGGTTTTCCCACTGCTTTCAATAAAGTTGCTGATGTATGGAGTGTAGAATTTATACGATAGGCCAAGAGGATCAAAAAATTCAATATTCTTCGCTGTTTGAAAGATGCATAGCCAATGACCGGTCTTCAAAGTCGATGGACTGCTATTAACAATGATTAGGGTATTGTTAACACTTGGAATTTTTTCAATGAAGTCCGAAGGTATGCAATAGGACTTGTACTGGGACATGTTTGGATCCATACTAAATTCGTTGATTATTTGGTTTGTGTTCATGGTGCTAGGTCTAGTAGAACACTGCCGTCGGGTGTGATTTCCCAATAGGTTTCAAATTGACTTAGCGATATTAGCGTGATACTCTCAGTCAGAGCATTGGCAAATGTACACTCTAAACGTACATTCCCTGTTCTTACTATGCTCATATCCTGTGTGCCTGACAAGTCCAAAACAATAACCCCATGATTTTTTGAAAACATTGAATCGGTTATTCCATTTTCAAATAGTTGAGAGTCATGATCTAGGGATTGCATGGTCAACTCGTACCGAGTTCTATAGGATTTTTTGTTAAATGATAGAGTGTACAGTGGAATACTGTTCACTTTGCACACGAGGCTAGATAGACCAAAAAAATTAAAATCATGGGGGGATTCAGTCCAGGATCCAACGGCACTGCCACTCTTCACAAAGGCCAAAGCCAATTTTGATGGGATTTCTCCATTGATAAATGATGAATCGCTATAGCTACGAGAGCCGGTGGCAATGTGACGTTGATTGGTGATCGTATGGGGAAGAAGAAGTTTAATGTTGTTACCATTGCTTCTTAGCTTTTCCACTGCCAATGCAACAGAGCTCATAACCTGTTGTTTTCGGACGTGGAGAATTGCCGATGTGATAATGACATTTGCATCGGGTGCTGCAGGAAGTGTTTTTCTCAAAATGAAATTCGATGGGGCAATCTGTAACTTTATGTCAATCTTGACATTGGGGGGTAGCCTTTGGGATATATTGAATATCTCATGATTTAATTTTCCAACTAGATGATACTCCTGGGTCACTGCAGTAGTCAACTCACCGTCAGTATCAACACCTGATCGATATTCATAGCCCAGTGATTGTCCTCTCAACTCCTTGTATGCCTTTGGCGTCATCATCATAAATTGTATGTAGCTTGCATAGTTTGATAAATTATTGCTAGTGCTCACCAATGTCCCATTAATCAATATATTAATTTGTTTGAATAGGTTGTGTAGAATACATTTTTCATAGGAGAGACCATCGCCGGCATTTGGAGTTGTATTATCTGACTTTTTCTTCACCACAACATTTAAATCAATAAATGTTGATGACAAATCAATGAAATAGTCTTCATTGGAAAATATTTGAAAGTGTAAATTTTCCGAGAGGGGTTGTTGGGGATGA
>CM051267.1:52802906-52865406 GCA_027921565.1 Artemia sinica
CACACACACACAACACACACACACACACACACACACACACACACACACACACACACACACACACACACACACACACACACACACACACACACACACCACACACACACACACACACACACACACACACACACACACACACACACACACACACACACACACACACACACACACACACACACACACACACACACACACACACATAAATACAACAATCATTACGCCGTTATTGAATTTGCAATATCCATTATACTATCTCAATGAGTTATCGAGTAGACGCGGCGCATGCACGGCACACACACACACACACATACACACACACACACACACTCACACACACACACACACACACACACACACACACATACAACAATCATTACGACGTTATTGAATTATCGGGTATACAGAAAAAAAGCGGCACACGTACCGCTCACACACACACACTCCTTCAAATTGACTTGGGAAAAAAGAATCATTAGCGAGAAATAATATTTGAAAACTCACATTTAAATTTGCAGCTTGCATGTCGAGAGCTGAAGAGGCCACATCATTCTCGCCTTGCATTGGTCGTGAAGAGCCCGGCAATGCTTGATAGGGGGTGATCCCCTGATCTTGACTAGATGAGACTGACGCATTATGAGAATCTATCCATTCTCTATTGAATTTTCTGCCAGGTTACATAGAGGTTTGCGCAGAGCTGACACTGGCTTGAGAGGCTCTTGACTGGTCCTTAGAAATTGTAATGGATTTCCCAGTAGCTTGCATCAATGTGTTATCACACCATCTTGGTTTCTTTTCCGGAGGGGGGTAATTGCAAGAATCTTCCTCCACCTTAAAAAAGAAGAAAAATTTAATAATGTAATAATAAGCCCTTTTTTAAAGATAAATTGCCCTCGACCCCCATGTAACTATACCCCCTTTAACTGAACCCTCGTGCAACTCGACCTTCCCTTTTAAGCACTCTCTGAAAGTTCCAACTTAATACACAAATTCCTTATTGAAGAAATAGTTTGTTTTTTTCACCTTACAATGAACGTGCTAGAATTGATACATTGACCCCTTCCCTGTCTTAAAATTTTTATAAAAGCCACTTAATCATCTGTTAAACCCTTTTTACTTTCATCAAATACGTCTCGTTTAATTTGGCCATATAAAGAAACTCTTGAATCGCGCATACAAGAATCATTTATTTAACTCTGAAAGTTCCAACTTAATACACAAATTCCTTAATGAAGAAATACTTTGTTTTTTTTCACCTTACAATGAACGTGCTAGAATTGATACATTGACCCCTTCCCTGTCTTAAAATTTTTATAAAAGCCACTTAATCATCTGTTAAACCCTTTTTACTTTCATCAAATACGTCTCGTTTAATTTGGCCATAAAAGGAAACTCTTGAATCGCGCATACAAGAATCATTTATTTAACTCTGAAAGTTCCAACTTAATACACAAATTCCTTAATGAAGAAATACTTTGTTTTTTTTTTCACCTTACAATGAACGTGCTAGAATTGATACATTGACCCCTTTCCTGTCTTAAATTTTTATAACAGCCACTTAATCATCTGTTAAATCCTTTTTACTTTCATCAAATGCGTCTCGTTTAATTTGGCCATAAAAGGAAACTCTTGAATCGCGCACACAAGAATCATTTATTTAACAGAAATCCACGCTTTTGAATACCCACCAAATATAGATAATAACACACAGAATGTGGCATTGTTCCATCTTGCCTCCCTATCAATTCTGAGTTTTGGCTAGAATTAGACAAAGCCCGTTTTAATCACCAAGCTTTTTGTTTTCAGATACGTTGTAGTTTGGTTCCAAAAAGGACCCTTTTCTGTAATTATAAATACATATGGTTTTAATCTCTGTGATAGCAAGAGCCTGTGAAATTTGAGTCCCAAAACTGTCACTCTCTTTGTAACACGCAAGCTTTTCATTCAAACCGGAAAAATACAGCACGTTTGGAAAAAGGTTGTTTCTGAATGATAAAGAACTGTTTTTCAAAACAATTAAAACTTGTAAACATAGCTGTGGAGGAGAGATTTTATTTACATAATAGAAAAAAGCGTGCTTTGCCATTTCTATCGAATATACTCATTATATTCTTAAGATTTTGTATTGTTGGAGGGGAGGGGGCTAAGTCCCCCTGAAATTTGAATTTACTAGTAAAACAATTTTTTTAACGGTAAACGGGGTTAATAAATCTGCACTGATAATATTGCCAATTAAAAGGAGAAAGCATTCTGATTTTGAGGGAAAATCCCGCAAATAATTTGAATTAATTTACCATTAGTTTTTGTGAGCTTTAGGAATGCATATTGAAGTCACCGAAGAAAAATTATTTTTTTGAACTAAAAAAACTAATATAATTTTGTTCTAATATAGTATTCGGAGCGACAGAGATATGTTAAAATTAATATTTCGTATATACACGCTCAATTATTACGTTACTGCCAGCTTTTAGTTTAGAAAAATATTTTTTTGAAGCAAAAAAACTAATATAATTTTGAACTAATATAGTATTCGGAGCAACAGAGATATGTTAAAATTAATAGTTCGTATATACACGCTCAATTATTACGTTACTGCCAGCTTTTAGTTTCCAAAGATGTTTTCTGAGCCAAAAAAAAACTTAGCTGTAATTGATGTGATAACGACTTGAATAAATTTTTGTCATATATTTAGAGTAGGCTGTCTAATATTTTATAAATTTTTACAGAAAGTCTGTGTAGCTGTTTTCTCGTCATCTTTTTGGTAATAAAAATCTGACTGCTTTATTACTATAGTATTGGAAATTAGAAATCCTTCGGCCTTTGTAAATTAACCTTGTTAAATTTCTAAGGAATATGAATACTAGCTAAGTGTAAATGTTTTTTTATTTTATTTTTGGAAATAAAGAATGAAAGTGTACTCACATTGAAAATTGACGAATCCATTGTTTTTAAAGTTAATAATAAGTAGTGTACTATAATCAATGTGTTAAAACATAATGAAAATTGAAATGTAGTGTGTGAACATCTTATAGGGTTTTTGCTTGAGTACATTATACGTTGCCAAGTTTTTAAAAAAAACCTGCTAATCAAGTTACTGTATGTGGAGTAACCACAAGCAAATACTGGTTTAGAAAAAACTAGAATAGTGACAACAAAAAAATAATTGTACCTTTGAAAAGACAATGTGACGATCTCTAGTTTTGGCTATTGAACCTTGAAAAACATGTCTGACAAGTCTTGTACCCTCTGTATCAATTGATGACTGTCCGGGGTAAGGCATATTATGCAATCTAGTTTCCTATCTATTATTGTCTTATGGAGTACCGTTAGTAGAAACATCTCTGATTGACCCCAAAAAAATGGGTGTTACCTCAGAAAACCCGTCTGGTAAGACATGGACCGTTCGTAGTAATAGGTGACTGACCCTGGTAAGCCATGTATCCGTGAAATCAGCACTGGTAAGCCATGTAGGTTTAGAACTGTGCACACCCTTACTACTAACCCTAAAGGCATTATTATATGTTCTTTGGACTATTTTGACCAAAATTGCTATCTCATCAAATCCATTTCAATCAAATCCATTTGGTGAAAAGAGGGGTTGTAGGGGAGGGGGCTCTAAATGCTCTCCATCACTTTTGAACTTTTGAAGCATCACTTTTTGAAAAGGGACTAGAACTTCTAATTTTCAACCAAATGAGCCTCTTCTGAAGTTAAACAACCATCCTTTTCATAAAAACCTTAAATACCCCGCGGTATTACAACCCTTGCCCATAGGCACTGAAGTTTTCTATCAAGCCCAAAAGCCTTTTTATATGATCTTTGGACAATTTTGAATAAAATTACTGTCTCAAAATTTCTATTGGGGTGTCTTCCTCAAAGACATAATTTCCGGACCGTTCAACTACAATGAATAAAATGCTATCTCCAAATTTTGATGTAATGTCTTTGTGAAGATGATGAACGTGTGTGGGGAGGGGGGGGGCTGGTTACTCTCAAATCCCTTTTGACTCTTAAAAACGGCACTAAAATTTCTAATTTCAAATTAAATGGGATCCATTTGAAGGTTATACGACCACCCATTCCATAAAAGTATCATATGCCCCCAGGGCATGACTTACAACCCTATCCCCAGGGTGATGGGAGAGGTTGTGTCAACCCTATCCCCAGGGTAATGGGAGGGGTTGTTTCAACCCTAGAGGCATTGTTATAAGTTCTTTAGACTAATTTGAGCAAAATCGCTATCTCACAATTTTGGTCAGATTCGTTTGGTGAAGAGGAGTAGTCTGGGGGACGAGGGCTAGCTCCCCTCAATCATATTAGACTCTTAATAGGGAACTAGAACCTCCAACTTTCAACCAAATGAGCCTCCTCTAAAGATTATACAAACATCCGTTTCGAGAAAACCTTAAATACCCCTAGGACATAGCTTACAACCCTTGCTTCCTAGCTCTGGGGGTTTGTTTCAACCCCAAAACCTTGTTATAGGATATCTTAACTATTTTGAATAATATGGCTATCTCAAAATTTCAATTGGATACATTTCGGGACAATACTACGTATGTGTGGCGGGGGAGGGGTATTTGCCTTCCGATCACTGACTCTTAAAAAGGGCACTAGAGCTTCTGATTACCAGTCCGATGAGCCCCTTCAAAAGTTTATATGACTCCCATCACTTTCGATAATTAAAACGGGCACTATTCCTCTCAATTTCCAGTCGAATGAGCCGTTTTTGAAGTTTCTACGACAATACTTTCTATAAAACCTTATATACCCCGAGGGTATAACTTAAAACCCTTGTTCTGAGGGCCGGGGAGGGAATGTAATACTCATGAATAAAATTTCCAGACCTTTCAACTACGTTGAACAAAATAGTTATCTCTAAATCTTGATTGGAAGTGTTTGGTGAAATGTTGGGCGTGAGGGGGGGGGGGCATTTGCCCTCTTATCACCTTCGACTAATAAAAAGGGCACTAGTAATTTAATTTCTAATTGAATGAGCCCTTTTTGATTTTCTGCTACAACGCTTTCTATAAAAACCTTACACCTCCCAAGGCATAACTTAAAACCTTTACCCTGATGGCTGCGGGGGGATCTTCCTCAAAGACATAATTTCCGAACTTTTTAACTACGTTGAACAAAATCGTAATATCAAAACTTTGATCGAAAGTGTTTTGGGATATGATGGGCGTGGGAAAAGGGGTATTTGCCCTCCAATCATTTTTAACCATTAAAAAGGGCTATAGCCCTCTCAATTTCCAACTGAATGAGCCCTTTTTAAAGTTTCTACGACAAAGCTTTCAATACATAGCTTATATGCCCCCAGGGCACAACTAACAACAATTTCCCTGAGGGCTGTTGGGTGTTGTCATCCTCAAAGACATAATTTTAGGGACTTTCAACTACGTTGAACGAAATGTTTATCTCAAAATTATGATTGGAAGTGTTTGGGAATATGATGGGCAGAGGAGGGGTGGGGCATTTGTCCTCCGATCACTTTTGACCATTAAAAAGGACACTAGTCCTCTCAATTTCCAATCAAAGGAGCCCTTTTTGAAGTTTCTACGACAACACTCTATAAAAACCTTATATTCCCCCAGGGCACAACTTAGAACCCTTGCCCTGAGGATTGCAGGGAGGTTGTCATCCTCAAAGACATAATATTGGGAACTTTTAACTATTTTCAACGAAATGGCTATCTGAAAATTATGATAATAAGTGTTCGCGGAAATGTTGGGCGTGAAAGGGAGGTTAGTTGCCCTCCGATCACTTTCACCTATTAAAAATGCACTAGCCCTCTCAATTCCCAATCGAATGAACCGTTTTTGAAGTTTCTGCGACAACGGTTTCTATAAAAACCTTATGTGCCCTCAGGTCATAAATTATATTCCTTACCCCGAAGGCTGTGGCGGGGGGGGGGGGGTTTATCATACTCAAAGACTTAATTTCAGGACCTTTCTACAACGTTGAACAAAATAGCTAGATCAGAATTTTGATCGGAAGTGTTTGGAGCAATGATGGACGTGGGACATTAGCCCTCCGATTACTTTTGACCATCAAAAAGGGCATAAGCCTTCTCAATTTCCCATCGAAGGAGCCCCTTTTGAAGTTTTTCCGACAACGCTTTCTATGAAAACCTTACATATCCCCAGAACCACAACATACAGCCCTTGCCCTGAGGGCTGGGGGGGGGGGGGGGCTTTTATCCTCAAAGACCTACTTTCCGGACCTTTCACCTACGTTGAATATAATGGCTATCTCAAAATAATGATCAGAAGTGATAGGGGAAATGGTGGGCATGGGAGGGGGATAGTTGACCTGCGATCACTTTCGCCTATTAAAAATGCACCATCAATCTCAAGTTCAAATCGAATGAGTCGTTTTTGAAGTTTTTACGACAACGCTTTCTATAAACTTTTAAGTTCCCCCAGGGCATAAATTACAACCCTAGTCCTGGGGGATGTGGGGGGGGGGGGTAGGTTGTCATCCTTGCCGACTAAATTTCTGGACCTTTCAACTGCGTTGAACAAAATGGCTATATCAAAATTTTGATCGGAAGTGTTTGTAAAAATGATGGGCGTGGGAATTAATCCTCTGATTTCTTTCAACTATTAAAAAGAGCACTAGCCTTCTCAGCTTCCCATTGAATGAGCCTTTTTTGAAGTTTTTACGACAACACTTTCCATAAAAACCTTAAATGCCCCCAGGACAACAACCTACAGCCCTTGCCCTGAGGACTGGGGGGGGGCTTTGAAATTTTGATTGAATGTGTTTGAGGGAAACGTGGGTATGAGAGGGGGGTTAGTTGCCCTCCGGTCACTTTCGCCTATTAAAAATGCACTAGCTCTCAATTTCCAATCGTATGAGCCATTTTTGAAGTTTCTACGATAACGGTTTCTATAAAATGCTTATGTGAACTCGGGGCATAAATTACGACCCTTACCCCGAGGGCTGTGGCAGGGGGAGGGGGGTATCATCCTCAAATACTTAATTTCTGGACCTTTCTACAGCGTTGAACAAAATGCCTAGATCAACATCTTGATCGGAAGTGTTAGGGGAAATGATGGGCGTGAGAGGGGCATTAGCCCTCCGATTACTTTCAACCATCAAAAAGGGCATTAGCCTTCTTAATTTCCCATCGAATGAGCGCCTTTTGAAGTTTTTACGACAACGCTGTCTATGAAAACCTTAAATGCCTCCAGGACAGCAGCCCTTGCCCTGACGGCTGGGGGGGGGGGCTTTTATCCTCAAAGACCTAATTTCAAGACCCTTCAACTACGTTGAATATAATGGCTATTTCAAAATTACGATCCGAAGTGTTTGGGGAAATAGCAGGCATGGGAGGGAAGTTAGTTGCCCTCCGATCACACTCGCCTATTAAAAATGCACTAGACCTCTCAATTTCCAATCGAAAGAGCCGTTTTTGACATTTCTACGACAGCGCTTTCTATAAACTCTAAAGTTCCCCTAGGGCATAAATTACAACACTTGCCCCAAGGGCTGTGGGGGGAGGGGTTATCATCCATAAAGACTAAATTTCTGGACCTTTCAACTACATTGAACAAAATTGCTATATCAAAATTTTGATCGGAAGTGTGGGGAGAAATGATGAGCCTGGGGGGAGGGCCATAATCCTCCGACTTCTTTCAACCATCAAAAAGGGCAATAGCCCTCTCAGTTCATCATCGAATGAGCCCCTTTTGAAGTTTCTACGACAACGCTTTCTATAAAAACCTTATATGCCCCAGGGCAAAACTTACAACCCTTGCCCTGAGGACTGGGACTTTAATCCTCATACCCAGAATTTCCAGACCTTTCAACGACGTTGAACAAAATGGCTACCTCAAAATTATTATCAGAAGTGTTTGGGGGAATGGTGCCCATGGGAGGGAGGAAAGTTGCCATTCAATCACTTAAATTACAACCCTTGCCCTGAGAGCTGTGGTGGGGGGGGGTATCATCCTTAAAGACTTAATCTCTGGACCTTTCAAAAACGTTGAACAAAACGGCTATATCAAAATTTTTTTCGGAAGTATTTAGGGATTTCCCTTTGAATGAGCTTCTTTTGAAGTTTCTACGACAACACTTTCTATAAAAACCGTATATACCCCCAGGGCACAATTTACAGCCCTTGCCCTGAGGAATTTGTGTGGAGGGGGGAGGGTGTCTCCTTAAAGACTCAGTTTCCGGACCTTTCAACTACGTTGAACAGAATGGCTATCTCAAAATTATGATCGAAAGTGTTTGGGGATATGATGGGCGTGGGGGGGCATTTACCCTCTTATCACTTTTGACCATAAAAATGGCACTAGCCCTCTCAATTTCTAGTCGAATGAACCCTTTTTGAAGTTTCTACGACAACAGTTTCTATAAAAAGAAAACTTAAATGCCCCCAGGGCACAACTTACAACCCTTGCCCTGAGGGCTGTGGGGAAGTTTTCATCCTCAAAGACGTAATTTTGGGAACTTTTAACTAAGTTGAACGAAATGAATCTCTAAATTATGATTGGAAGTGTTTGGGGAAATGGTGAGAGTGGAAGGGTGTTAGTTGCCCTTTGATCACTTTTGCCTATTTAAAATGTACTAGCCCTCTCAATTTCCAATCGAATGAGCCGTTTTTGACGTTTCTACGACAACACTTTCTATATAAACTTTATATGCCCCCAGGGCACAATTTACACATCTTGCCCTGAGGGCTTGGGGGGGGGGGAGGATTAATCCTCAAAGATATAATTTACGGACCTTCAACTACATTGAGCAAAATGGCTATCTGAAAATTATGATCGGAAACCTTTGGGGAAATGGTGGGCTTGGGGGGGCATTAGCCCTACGATTATTTTCAACCATCTAAATGGGCACTAGCCCCTTCAATTTCCTATCGAATGAGCCCCTTTTGAAATTTTTATGACAACACTTTCTATAAAAAGATTACATACCCCCAGGGCACAATTTACTGTCCTGAGGGCTGGGGGGGGGAGGTTTATCCTCAGAGACATAATTTCCAGACCTTCCAACTACGTTGAGCAAAATGACTATCTCAAAATTATGATTGGAAGTATTTGGGGAAATGGTGGGCGTGGGAGGGGTTAGTTGCACTCCGATCACTTTCGCCTATTAGAAATATACTAGCCCTCTCAATTTCTAATCGAATGAGCCGTTTTTGAAGTTTCTACAACAATGCTTTCTATAAAATCCTTTCTATAAAAAGAAACAATTTCCGGATCTTTCATCAACGTTGAACAAAATGGCTATATCAAATTTTTTATCGGAAGAGTATGGAGATATGATTGGCGTGGGGAGGGGGGGCTTTGCCCTCCTATCACTTTCGACCATTAAAAAGGGCACTAGCCCTCTCATTTTTCAATCGACTGAGCCGTTTTTGAAGTTTCTGCGACAACGCTTTCTATAAAGAAAACCTTATCTGTCCCAGGACATAACTTACAACCCTTGCCCTGAGGGGCATCGGGGGGGGGGGGGGGTGTCATCCTCAAAGACATAATTTCAGGAACTTCCAACTACCTTGAACGAAATGGCTATCTCAAAATTACGATCGGAAGTGTTGGGGGCATGATGGGGGGGGGCATTTGCCCTCCGATCACTTTTGACCATTAAAAAGGGCACTAACCCTCTCATATTCCAATCGAACGATTTATTTTTGAAGTTTCTACAACAGCACTTTCTATAAAAAAAACCTTATATGCCCCCAGGGCGTAACTTAACAACCCTTAAATAATTTCTAAGACCACACTGGCTAATCATGATACAACGAAACAATAATAAAAGAAGAGAAAAAAGAGGAGAAAAACATAACTTAAATGTTACCTTCAAAAATTCTAATAAAATCCAGAACTATTTTAACAGTGGTAAAGATAAAACGAGCCCTATTTTGGGCAGTGGTGTTTATAGGGTTCCATGTTCTTGCGGCTGTTTCTATGTTGGAAGAACCCATCAGCAATTGGGGGAGAGATTGTTGGAACACAGGTCCTCAATCGACAAAGCTATGGAGCTATGCCAAAGGCCTGAGACTTTTGATTCCGCCTTGGCTCAGCATGTGTATGACAACCCGCACCATTTCGTTTTATTCGATAACACCTCCATTATTGCCCCTGTTAAAGGTCTCATCCAAGTTTTCAGGGAGGCAGTTGAGATAAAAAAGTACATTCACCGAAAGGTTGCTCTCAATAGAGACACGGGAGAAACCTATTTAAGCCCCATTTATAATGAACTAATTAATTCTGATCGTTTTTACTTAAATATTTAAAAAAATCACATTTTGCAACCTAACCTAATCTCTGATGATGCTCTGTATAAATTAAAAAATTGAATTCCCATTCAGTACTGTATTTTTTCATTCAGTTACCCTTTCACCGTTACATGGAGAGGGTCTTCGAATTTTAGTTACGCTTCGTTTCAAGGTTTGAAATTTTTTTTATAGTATCCATGGAGTTTTATTAGTAATTTTGATGTTATTATCCTGCACTGAGGACGGTCAAGCGGAGGTCTTGACCGAAATATTTGCATTTTAGTTCATATGTTTCACTGGCTTCTATAATCCTCGTTTTTCTCTTCATTTTATTATTGTTTCGTTGTATCATGATTAGCCAGTGTGGTCTTAGAAATTATTTACGACAAGCTTACGGGGAGCGCACGACCAAGTCGGTTCTTAATTATTTTGATTTTTCCAATAAACACGCTAACTTAATTAGCCAGCAAGAATTTTTACAGAATTGTAGGTTTCATAGAATTCTTCCAAAGTCTCTTCGGTTTAGATTAAATCTAGGCACGCAATCGGAACTGAAATTTAGTGATAGGGTTGGTTTTCAATCATTGAACCACATTTTAAAAGACCATAAAAACCGACGTTTTTTCCTTAGTAACATGATTTCTAGAGTTCGACATTTTTTACAGTGTAACCTCTCGTCACCAGATTTTCAACAGATTTCTAAAACTGCTCAGAGTTCTTTCCGTCACGACTTTTTTATGGCTAGAGCTCGTTTATCAGAAAAGTTTTTAAAATTACAATACGAAAAATTTCAAAATTTCAGACGTTTCCTCCCTAGATTCTGTCCTGGCCCGGCCATTGAGAACCTATCTTCGAAAGTTCTTACACCGGAAGAAATCCATATCTTGTCTAAGGGACCAAAATTTTGCTTGCCTCATCCACGAGTAAATTTCTCAGAGATAGTATCCAGTGTGTAGGCGGGTATATTTGGCTCAAGAGGTATAGTGGAAAATCCCGATTTACTTCGAGGGGAGGTTGTTAAGAATCTTCTTAACTTCACTCCTTATTCCTCAAATTCAGAAACTCGGGAAACACAAATTCTGGTAAATTTAAAAAAAGACCCAGACATCATTATCACCAGGGCTGACAAAGAGAATAAAATTGTTATTCTTGATAAAATTTCATACAATAAAAAAGTTACGGATATTTTGTCCGACACTCACACTTATAAACGTATAGAGTCAGATCCCACCGACAAATTCACCCGTGAAGTACGAAAAGAGTTGGGAATTTTACAAAAAGAAAGACTCATTACTCCACAAATGTACAAAATGTTTTACCCTAAAGGGTGCTCCGCTCCTAAATTCTATGGTCTCCCAAAAATTCACAAAGATGGAGTTCCTCTACGCCCAATTGTGGCCTCTTATAGTTCGCCAGCTTCCAGACTGGGAAAATGGTTAGCCACAATTTTTCGTCCTCTTATGTCGACGCAAGCTTCTTACATTAAAAATTCAGTACACCTTGTGGAAAAATTAAAAAACCTTGATATAAAAAAAGACACAATTTTGGCCAGTTTTGATGCCATTTCGATGTATACATCATGTGATATAAAAAAATGTGAATTCGCTCTTCAAAAGAAACTAGAAGATAATATTGACCGGATGGATTACAAAACATTAGATATTGAAACTATTATGCAACTTGTTCGCCTTTGCAATAGATATTCCTTATATTTTCGGTACAACAATCAATTTTTCACCCAAACAAATGGGCTCCCTATGGGTACAAGCCTTTCACCTTTTTTGGCCACTTTTTACATGGAATTTATTGAAACCTCCGCTTTGAATACTTTTCCTCTGAAACAACGCTTCTGGGGCCGGTTTGTCGATGATGTGATCTCTGTCTGGAATCACGGAGAGATAGAACTTAACGCTTTTTTACTTCATCTTAATAGTTTCGATTCCAACCTTCAGTTCACCTTGGAACTAGAAGATAATCATAAACTGCCTTTTTTAGACGTCTTAATCTTCAACAAAGCTCTCAGCCTTGAATATTCAATTTATAGAAAACCTACACATAATGATAGGTATTTGCATTTCTCTTCCAACCACCCTCCTTGTGTAAAAAGAGGAGTAGTTATATCTTTAGTTGATCGCATCATAAGAATTTGTTCAAAGGCTCATATAATCCCAGAATTAAATTATCTGAAGGACATTTTGTTTTGCAATGGATATCCCATCAAGTTACTGGAATCCATCATAGAAAAAAGACAAAAAAAGGCAGAAAAAGATTTATCATCTCCACAACCTCCAACCGATATCATCCCTTTAGTGGGCGATAAGAAAGTTTTTACTGTTTTGCCCTATTTTCGCAAATTAGGTGACAAATTGCAAAGAGTACTTAAAAAACATAACTTAAATGTACCTTCAAAAATTCTAATAAAATCCAGAACTATTTTAACAGTGGTAAAGATAAAACGAGCCCTATTTTGGGCAGTGGTGTATATAGAGTTCCATGTTCTTGCAGCTATTTCTATGTTGAAAGGACCCATCAGCAATTGAGGGAGAGATTGTAGGAACACAGGTCCTCAATCGACAAAGCTATGGAGCTATGCCAAAGGCCTGAGACTTTTGATTCCGCCTTGGCTCAGCATGTGTATGACAACCCGCACCATTTCGTTTTATTCGATAACACCTCCATTATTGCCCCTGTTAAAGGTCTCATCCAAGTTTTCAGGGAGGCAGTTGAGATAAAAAAGTACATTCACCGAAAGGTTGCTCTCAATAGAGACACGGGAGAAACCTATTTAAGCCCCATTTATAATGAACTATTTAATTCTGATCGTTTTTACTTAAATCAAAAAAATTCACATTTTTTATCCTAACCTAATCTGTGATGATGTTTTACCTGGAAAGCGTTTAGCCTTTAAAAATGCTCTGTATAAATTAAAAAATTGAATTCCCATTCAGTACTGTATTTTTTCATTCAGTTACCCTTTCACCGTTACATGGAGAGGGTCTTCGAATTTTAGTTACGCTTCGTTTCAAGGTTTGAATTTTTTCTTTATAGTATCCATGGAGTTTTATTAGTAATTTTGATGTTATTATCCTGCACTGAGGACGGTCAAGCGGAGGTCTTGACCGAAATATTTGCATTTTAGTTCATATGTTTCACTGGCTTCTATAATCCTCGTTTTTCTCTTCTTTTATTATTGTTTCGTTGTATCTTAACAGCCCTTGCCCTGGGGGCTATGGGGGAGTCAGTGTTTTTCTCAAACACATAATTTCCAGAACCCTTGCCCTGAAGGATGTGGGGGGTTCATCCTCAAAGACACAATTTCTGGATCTTTTAACAACGTTGAACAAAATGTCTATATAAAATTTTTTATCGGAAGTGTATTGAGACATGATTGGCGTGGGGGGGGGACATTTGCCCTCTGATCACTTTAGACCATTAAAAAGGGCACTAGCCCTCTCAATTTTCAATCAAATGAGCCGTTTTTGAAGTTTCTACGGCAACACTTTCTATAAAACCTTGCCCCTAGGACACAACTTACAACCCTGAGGGCTGGAAGGGGGGGGGGGTTGTCATCCTCAAAGACATAGTTTCAGGAACCTTTCCACTACCTTGAACAAAATGGCTATCTCAAAATTATGATCGAAAGTGTTGGGGGGCGTCATGGGGGCATTGGCCATCCGATCACTTTTGACCATTAAAAAGGACACAAGCCCTCTCAAATTCCAATCGAATTATTTCTTTTTGAAGTTTTGACGACAGCACTTTCTATTAAAAAACCTTATATGACCCCCAGGGCGTAACTTAACAACCCTTGCCCTGGGGGCTATGGGGGAGGATTGGGGTGTCTTCCTCAAACACATAATTTCCAGAACTTTCATTTTACTTATTAAAAATGCACTAGCCCTCTCAATTTCCAATCGAATGAACCGTTTTTGAAGTTTCTGCGACAGCAATTTCAATAAAACCTTATATGCCCCATGTATTCTCATAGTAAAACAAGTATTCTCATCTCCACCAGTAATGCCTACATCAGCACACTTCTCATCTTCAGGACCCATCTTACTTTGAAAGCTAGATGAGCACCACTGGAAATGGCGAAATCCCTGGAGGTGACATTATTAAAGTCTAGTGACAAAAGGTCTGGAAACTTTTCTTGAGGTTAAATAGGATTGCGTCCACAAGAGTGTTCACCTGTTTTAGAGCACCACAACGTTTCATTACTCCAGGATTCTTATTTAGTTCTATCAGGACAGGCAATTCTATGCTTAGAAACAATCCTTCTCACCTTGCAAAATGCTAAAGCTTTTGCCAGAAACTTAGTAACTTTCAAATATTAAGCCAACGGCTCAATTTCAGTATTTTTTAGTCTTGGCACGTTCAGCTCATCACATCACACTTTATCAGACTGCTGCTCAGCAGTGAGTCTGCTGAGCAGTGAGCAATTTAAGCCCACTCGGTAACGGTGACCATGAGATAGGTATGGCTTGTACTGACTGCTCTTCAGAGGTTTAAAGCTGATACCGCCGCAAAACAGCAATTAGTTTGATTCTTTTGTTCCCTCCCCCTTTTTATATGTTCTCTTTTAAACCTTTTTAACGCTAATTTTATCGCACTCTTGTATAGCTTTTACCTTTTTAACTTTCTGAAATTTTGCCGCTTATTTTTTTTTTTGAGTAATGAATGGTTTTGCCTTTCTGATATTGTTGTTTTTGGCATTGTTAAGCCGGTTTTTTAGTTGTTGTGCTTTATTTTATTTTTTTTTTGGTTTCATTACTCCGAAATGCGAATTTGGTCCTTCGGGGCTTATGAGACATTTTTTGAAATAAATATCTTATCTTATATTAAAATCTGTAATAATCTAGAATAAACGACAACAAGAAAATGCCAGCTAACTAAATTTGATTTATTTCCTTCAAAAAATTAAGCATTTTCACTTACATATGCTTGGAGGAAAAAGCCGTTAAAAATAAATGGTTATACTTCAAAATGAAATCAAATATGCCACAGGCATGCTAAGGGTAAACTTCAATCAAGAGAAACTTAAGAGACATTCTTTAGTAACCCTCCACTTTTTCCCCAGCTTTCTGCAGCACACATATAGCTTAATTAAGAAGTTGATCAATCCGTTCTTTCTTAGCTCTGGTAGCAACTGTTTTGCCTTTTGGCTGAAGTTCATTTATAATGGCATAACAGCCGGCAACATGGTGAAGGACTTGAATATAACAATCACCAGTATTAATAATAAATCGAGACTCGGGGTCAAAAACGAGTGATATAATATATATATATATATATATATATATATATATATATATATATATATATATATATATATATATATATATATATATATATATATATATATATATATATATATATATATATATATATATATATATATATATATATATGTATATATATATATATATATATATATATATATATATACCTGACATAACCTGACATTATATATATAACATTATATATATATATATATAACCTGACATTTAGAAGGGTAATTGAGAGATCAACGGAACCAAGATGTGACTATTTAGTATAACAACGTCATAAGCATATACAATGTATCACGAATAAACTTAACAATGGTCACACATTGAATCAACACGCAATTAAAAATACTAGGCGACAAAACAGTGGCTTCACAAGTTCCCTTACAACCGGGAACGACTGCAAAACTAATGTACTGAATGGAACCAGATGCATTTTACTAAGGGTAACAACTAAGCCAACCCGGTTGGCAAACCCGGTTGGCAAAAGGGTAACAAAAGCACTCGGTGACTCGTAAAATTTAGCCACTCGCCCTCAAAGATAGTAACGTCTCTAGATAGTCATTATAATTTGTTGCTGAATAAGGAAGAGACCACTATATACCCGTGTTAAGGGCTAAGACATGACACAATATAAAAAAAACTCAGCAGTTAGAAGAATGTACCACCTTAATTAAAAATTCAACGCAATATTAAAAAAGTCAAGATAGTTAATGAACCCTCCAAGTCAATGAACCGGAAACTTGCTGTTACCCGGAAGTTATTATTTTGTTCAGTAAAAATAGAGTTTGATTTAATTTTAGTGCTTTTGTTACTCTACTGATAATGATGACTGACTTTCTCATCGGAATATCTAGAGCTTTAGTATTTATTTGTATTACTTTTTAATAAAAGGACCTGTCCCTATTTGGAACTCATATTTGTTTCGTAACTTATGTATTAATTCTAGGGATTGCGTTAGTAGTCCCAGATGAGCACAGGACCTCCACAACTGAGAGAAATATACTGACACTATGCAAATAATTGGGATTAGTGACGTTCAATTTAGCAAGGATGGTAAATGGAGCGACTTCAATTGTGTCTGGGTTTAAGCCGAGTCTATTTGAGTTGCTGGGATTCAAAGAAGCTTAATGTGGAGGTCCTAAAGGTAGTGAACTCCAAACAACAGGCTGTATTATTAGAAATAAGTCTACGGATTAAGTCTCGAATTAATCAGGTTTATACCAATTGCAAAGCGCCATAAACCTAGTAAATTGTCAAAACTGGATAACATAGAACTTTGCGAAGTATTTTTCAGACGATAAGGTAGTATCAAAATTACATAAATTAGACACAGTAGATGACCAGCTTAAATTAATTGAGTAGTTATGACGATAATACATAAGACAGTGATAAAAGTTTTAAAAACAAATAGAACAAAGGGGGATATAGTTTTTTTTTTAATGAAAAATGTTAGATCACAAAGTTAGAGTTGATTCAGAAACTAGAGATTAAGGAAAGAAGAAAATGTTGAAAATAGGGGTACACTAGTTAAATGGTTCAGCGTCAGGGAACAGTAGAAAATTTTTTCGACGGTCAGTTCAGGGCTGAACTATCAAACACAGCATAGGAGACCAGTTTCTCTTTGACAGAACACGAATATGATTTGCTGAAATCGGTAGTGAAAGAAGAAATTGAAGAATTCATAAGGGCAATAAAAGAAGGTTCTGCGCGGGTATTGCTTGAGTTTCAGAAAAGGTTTTAAGCCAATTTGACTTGGGCTATGTTTATGCTGATTTTCCTAAAAATCGTCAAACAGTATTCGAACTTCGGGAGAATCACTATCGCTTTAGATAACGTCTTAATTTTATCAAAAAAAAAGAAGACACGGCCAATTATAGTATTTACTGTCCAATATAGTTACTGCCTAGTCTTTATAAATATAAGATTGATCATTAAATTCTAGATTAGTATATTGGCTAGTAAAATAAAAGATTTGGAAGGAAGAAGAGGTATGGTTTAAAAAGTTGTAATGCTTTTGACAGTGCCCAGTTCTTCAGCCATTAGCGGAAAATATGCAAATGGAAAAGGGAGGATGTAGATTTAGAAAAGGCTATTTATATGCAGAGGGGATAATATGCAGAGGAGAAAGGGAGGCTGTATGTAGCATTTTGGATTTAGAAAAAGCTATTTATATGCAGAGGGGATAATATGCAAAGGGAAAAGGGAGGCTGTATGTAGCATTTGGGATTTAGAAAAGGCTGTTTATAGCATTGATAGGAGTCTATTATACATAGAATTCTGTAAGTCAGACCTGCCAAAGCTTTTTTGTAAGGATATTAGCTGATAACTAACGGAGAAAATAGGTATGGTGCAGGTAAGTGCTTTAGAATGCTGCTTTTTATGGCCTTATTCGTTTCATCACTAACCTTTTGTTATTTAAAAAAAAGTTATTGTTGGACTATCATATTTGAGGTTGAACACAGTGTATATCTTTAAATACCATCTGTATTTTGTTCACTGTAGCCAATAGCAAGACACTAAACTACCCATGCCCAAGGTGAGCATAACAAATAAGTGGACACTCAACTGCAGAACCCTTAGAGAAAAAGATGAATAACGCTTTTTCATATCAAATTTTTAGAACCTTTTGTCGAAAAATTGGGCAGTATGCTCCTTTGAACGAAATACACAATATCGATGTGTAACATATTTACCAAATCAAAACATATTTCAGCGAATCAGCAAGAAAAAACACCCTTAAATGTTTCTTGCGGAATCACCCATGTTAATAAAAAATAAACTGTTGAATTACATTATATAGGACTGAAATTTATACTTTTAGGTCAATTGACAATAAAAACTAAGCTGTTAAACAAAACAACAACATTGAAAATAAATACGATAACCCTATAAAAGATAAAGAATTACAGCAACATTGAAAAGAAAAAAAATATGAAACCATAATAAAAGCAGAACAACCTTAGTGAAAAAAAAAAAATTGAGAACATAGTTTGTAGGCGTCATCTAGTCTTGAGTATACTGCCAAATTCAATTCCAAATATCTTCTGTTCTAATGTGCAATTTCAAAGGAATGGTGTTCTTCTTGTGTGATTTTTCCTATGCATCATCGCTTGAAATAAGACATTTCTCATTTATCTTATAGTCAAAAGATTTTCCCATGTCTGAGTTTTTTTATGATTAAAGAAAGTGGAACTTAAAGTAAAACTTTCCCAACATGCAATATGTCACATTCGAAAGGTTTTTCTCCAGCATGAGTTCTTTTATGATAAGAGAAACTGGAACTTGACCAATCCAAAAGGTGTGTCTCTAGTTTGAATTCTTTTATGGCGAGATAAATTATAACTTAAAGTAAAATATTTCTTGGATATATCACATTTGAAAGGTTTTTATCCAGTGCGAGTTCTTTGATATTCAGACAGGGTGAATTTTCGGCGAAACATTTTCTCACAACAATCATACTCGAATGATCATTCTGTAGTATGAGTTTTTAGATGATTAGATAAAATGGTACTGGAAGTGAAATATTTCTTACATATATCACACTCAAAAGGTTTTTCTCCAGTATGAGTTTTTAGATGATTAGACAAATTGGCATTTATAGTAAAACGTTTCTTACATATATCACATTCGAAAGGTTTTTCTCCAGTATGAGTTTTTTTATGATAAGACAAACCTGAACTGTGACTAAAACGTTTCTTACATATATAACATTCGAAAGGTTTTTCCCCAGTATGAGACCTTTGATGACGAGATAAACTGACACTTATAGTAAAACGTTTCTTACATATATCACACTCAAATGGTCGTTCTCCAGTATGAGACTTTTTATGATTAGATAAAACAGAACTGGTAGTGAAACATTTCTTGCATATATCACATTCGAAAGGTTTCTCTCCAGAATGAGTTTTTTGATGATACGACAAACCAGAACTATGATTAAAACGTTTCTTACATATATCACATTCGAAAGGTTTTTCTCCAGTATGAGTTTTTTGATGATACAACAAACCAGAACTATGACTAAAACGTTTCTTACATATATCACATTCGAAAGGTTTTCCTCCAGTATGAGTTTTTTTATGATAAGACAAACCTGAACTATGTTTAAAACGTTTCTTACATATATAACATTCGAAAGGTTTTTCCCCAGTATGAGACCTTTGATGAATAAATAGATTGACTTTTTGGGGAAACGTTTTCTCACATATGTTACACTCAAAAGGTTTTTCTCCAGTATGAGTTTTTAGATGATTAGACAAATGGGCACTTATAGTAAAACGTTTCTTACATGTATCACATTCGAAAGGTTTTTCTCCAGTATGAGTTTTTTGATGATACGACAAACCAGAACTATGATTAAAACGTTTCTTACATATATCACATTCGAAAGGTTTTTCTCCAGTATGAGTTTTTTTATGATGAGACAAAAAAGAACTGGTAGTGAAACATTTTTTACATATACCACATTCGAAAGGTTTTTCTCCTATGTGAGTTCTTTGGTGATTAGATAGGTGAACTTTTTGGCGGAATGTTTTCTCACATTTACGAAGTCCAACAGGTTTTTTTGCCATATTAAAAAATTCCTGTTTTAGCGCAACATTTTCAGCAACTATATAACTGGGACTTGACATCTCTTGTTGACAATTCAAATCCATTTCTTTTTTTAGCCGTATTCCTGTAAGGCCTGGCATGCTCGACAATCCATTTTCTCGTTTACTGATATCATTGGTGTACAGCATTGCAGCATGGAGAACTAAAATACAAGATAAAATTCACTTTGAAAAGTCATCAAGTCTTATAACTTTTTTTAAGACTTTCTTTTATTTTGTACACAACTCAGTTTTTCAAATTTTTAACCTTCCACTTTTATTATAAGTTTAATTTTAATGACTCTTACCTTGGAACTTAATTTACAAATAGCCAATTATAATTATATTAATTTAATTAAGCTTCGAGCTCTTGATTTCTTTCTTTATTTTGTAATTTAAAATTCTGAAGCTTCAGGTTGTACATCAATTTTCTTAAACATGTGTTGTTTAAAAAATATCGCTGTACTATAATATCCATCTACTATTTTAACTCTACGAGTAACTGACAGATTTATGAAAAGGCCCTTTTTAGTTGAATCTTTCAAACGTCTGTTTCATATTTTCCAAATAGAATTCCAAAAGTTAGACCGGTCATGGGTTATTGTCAGGATATTAGCTGATATGCAATGGAAGATAATAGGTGTAGTTCAGGTATAAACTTTTTAGAATGCTGTTTTGTATGGCCTGATCCACATTGTCACTAAACTTTTGTTATTAAAAAACCTTATTGTTGGCCTATCATATTTTAGGTTAAACACAGGGTGCATCTTTAAGTACCATCTGTATTCTGTTTACTATAACCAACTGCAAGACACTAAATAAACCGTACCCAAGTTGAGCATAACAAATTAACTATTCTGTTCTGCAGACCCCCTGGAGAAGAACACGACTGTGAAAGATGTTTTTTCATAACAAATTCATTGAACTTTGGATTCGGAACTTTCCTCAGGAATTAATGCAGTGTGCTCCTTTGTTCAAACTATAGGACATCAACTGCTAACATTTTTGCCAAATAAAAACATGCTTTAGCCGATCACCAAAACAGACCCCTAAATGTTCTCGTTGGATTCACCCATATTAATAAAAATAAGGTGTTTTCTTATATTATATAGGGTTAAAAGTTACACTTTTAGTCAACTAGCAATAAAAAGCAAGCTGCTAAACAAAACACAACAACAACATTGAAAATATACAAGTAGCCTTGTCAAAGACAAAGAATTGCAAAAACATTGAAAAGAATCTATTTCAGACCAAAATTAAAAAACAAAAGTGAGAACAAATAATAGTTTGAAAACCAGCCTATGCCAATATTTTACAAAAAGTAGCATAAATTGTTTATAATTTTGACATGAAAATTGTAATGAGCATATTACACCCTTATACACTGTCATGAACAAAACGTTATTCCTTAAAATGACTTTTCTGGTTTTAAGATAACCTAGAACTTGCAATAAAATGTTTCTCAAATATCTTAAATTCAAAGGGTTATTCTCCAGTGTGAATTCTTTGATGACGAGAAAAATCTGACGTGAAAATTACCTTACTTTGGGTAATAAAATAAACTACAGGCCTATTAGTTGCCAGAACAAAAAAAAAAAAGCTAATCAAGTCTAAACAAACTTGATCCGCAAATAACATAACAACTATAAAATACTCATTATGCAACATGCAGCAAATATAATAATCCTGAAAGCAAACAATTCTCTGTCTTTCAAATCCAAAAGCTTGAATGTGGCTAAAAAGACATTTAGAAGAATAATTAAAAAAAAAAACGAGGAATAAGGTTAATTCACTGGCCAAGACGGCCACAGTCAGAGGAGCAACTTCATTGGTTATGCTTCACTTTCTCTTTTAGAAAAAGAAATTAGAGAAAATGCAAAATTTTATATCTTAATAGTTAACAACATCCAGAACCATTATTTACTAAATACTTTTTTTAAATTGTGCACTCAGGTGCAACAAACACTTATCTCTGACACCCCGTCACAATTTCAAAGGAACTTTAAAATTCACCATTTTATTTTAGACACGGGAAAACACAGAATAAGATCAGGAAATCTGAAGCATACCCTTTTCCCCGTCATTGTTCGACTCCTGTTTAAGATAGCAAGAATTGTGTTGGCAATCATCAGAAGAAAAAGTAAAAAGATTGGCTTCCTGTTCCGTAAATAGCATAAGATGTGTGCTTCCAAAAATATCTTTATCATCATTTGAGGATGTATCTTCAGTTTCTAAAAACATTAGATTAAAATCACATTAGAAAGCTAACAACATAATGTCTCTTACTTGAGCAACAAACAGTACAAAACTAAGATTCAAACAATAAAAAAAAAGAATGAAAAATGTCTCTTACATAACAGAACAAGAAACTTATACATAGACTTGCAGTCCATTCTTCCACCCTTCAACAAGGAGAAAATCATTTTATGCTGTTGATTTGTATCTTTTTTGAAAATTTATAAGGGTTAGGCCTGAGCTAATTTGTTACGTTTACTTTAGAGCCGTCTCCTTAAATAGACTCCAAGAACAGTATATCTGATAAATGTCTTAGATAATGTATCTTCTTAAAAATGCATGGTTGGACTCATAGTAACAACCTAGTAAAGACGATCCTAGACACATGGTATGCAAAAATTCAGAAGTGTGTTTTCTAATAAACTGTCTAGCGAAAGCCCTTTTCCAATACATATTGATTAAGAAATACAACTGCTATTCAGGCAATTTATTTGAAAAACAAATACGAGAGAACCGCCTAGCCGATTTCAGTGCATAAAAAAGAAGAATATTTAACTTCTCTGATCTATATTATTGTTTTTATTTATTTTTTATTATTAATATTTATTTATTATTATATAATATATTATATCATGTTATATAATAATAACTAATTTTTTATAAGATTAGTTACCTAATCTTTATATAATTTACATATTTAACTGATATGTTGATTAATCTTTTTATAAGAGAAGTAATCAATGTCTTGAAACTTAAACATAGAAGATTTGAAAATCGCCCAATCCCTCTCTAACATAGAGTTTACGGTGTAACACAGCATATGGTTTATTAACCATATATATGGTTTTAAAATATACTGAAACTGGTATCTAGAGTACCTTCATACTTTAGAATAAATAGTGAGGAAGCTGGGGGAGGGGCAACTTTTGGTAGACAAAATTTGATAATAAAAAAAGAGACAGGAGAGGTTTGACCAAAGCTGAAACGCTTGACATAATTTCCAATATTTTTGCTTTTTTTTATTACTTCTGTAATTTTTGTCTCTTCTCAACAGTAAAAACAACAGTAAAACAAGATAAATATTTTATGTCGACAAAAACAATTCTATTTTTGGAATCAAGAGCCCCGAACAAGTAATTTTACTCTTTTCAATAACTATTGAGAAAATAGATATAAAATCATCTTTTTCAAAATTTCGGTTTAATCTATCTTAGTTAGGTGTCACAGTTTATTTAATCCATTTTTCAAGTAAAACTAGCAGAGATAAGTGGGAATAGTAAAAACTCTCCCAGCTTTTGAGGCAAAATCACATAAATACGCAGTAAATTTACTCAGCTACCCATAATAGCAATTACCTTGCTTAACAGCAGTGATGCCAAAGACATCCAGTTTATCCATATTTCATCAATTGAGTCAAATACAAAGCCTCTTGAATTTTCCAGGCAATTTTGGAAATTCCTAAAACCCAAAGAATTAATGAAGTATAAAAGAAAAGAACAAGCACAAAGCCTAGAAAATAGTTGACAAAACCTATAAATAAAAATAATCTTATCGTAACTGAATTAGATTTTGTTGGTCTGTCCCAAACAACTTATTTTAAACCTTTAGTTTCTAGAAAAAGTTTTCAGCTTTCAAATTAAAAGTTAAAAGGTGAAGAAAAATTTTTGAACAGATCTCATCATAGGCAGTGCTATTGTGCTATAAAGCAAAGAGTGAGATGTACACAATATATTTTTTTCTTTTCACCAAGGGACTTCAGATGGGAGGCTTGCAGAAGCAAATTTAGAAAAGGCTAATTCAATTGGAAATGGAAAGTTCTAGAGCCCTTTTTAAGATTCAAAATTTATTGGAGGGCAATCAGCACCCTCACACGCCTCCCCCCCCCCAGGACATCCAAGGTCATTGTAAATATGTTCCGCATAGTTGAAAAGTCAAATAAGTGCTAATAATAATACCATTACCAATGCTACTACTACTACTGCAACTACTGCTTCTATTATGACTACAACTAAGGCTGAGAATATTAAGGTGAAAATTACAAGAAATTCCGAGGAGGAAGTTGAACTAAAACGAAAGTCCCCATGTACATACAATTTGTCAAACGGATGCATCAGAAATTATTTAGAGCTTCTTAGCGCATTCAGTTCAAACTTTCGGGGCATGATAAGGGGGACGTTCAACTGACCAAAACAGCAATGTGGGAAAATTGGTAATAATACTACTGCTACTACTCATACAACGCATACTATTACTAATACAACAAATACTACTACTCCAACAGCTAAGAGTATGAAGGTGACTATGATTGTAACTGCAGATGCTTTAACGAGATGCAGGAGGGGATGTTGAAAACAATAAAAGAAAAACACCATTCATGATGGTTGTCAAAAGAGCACATCCACAATTTCTCAGGAACAGAAGAGGATATAAAATTGAAACTTCCAGGGCCTTGTTAAAAAGTGCTATGAGAGTAAAGGGTACTGTTCTTTTTAGATACCCTCTCCCCTCAACACTAATCAGAATACCAAAAAAATCATGTTGTTCAAATTTCTAGTAATTATACCTCTGGTGGATGCCATGCTCTCCCCCCCCCCCCAACGCACACATTCCCTAGAGAGAGAGTTGTATATTATACAACCTGCTCATTGGTATGCATATATATATATATATATATATATATATATATATATATATATATATATATATATATATATATATATATATATATATATATATATATATATATATATATATATATATATATATATATGTATATATATATATATATATATATATATAAATATATATATATATATATAATATATATATATATATATATATATATATATATATATATATATATATATATATATATATATATATATATATATATATATATATATATATATATATATATATATATATATATATATATATATATATATATATATATATATATATATATATATATATATACATATATATATATATATATATATATATATATATATATATATATATAATATATATATATATATATATATATATATATATATATATATATATATATATATATATATATATATATATATATTTATATATATATATATATATATATATATATATATATATATATATATATATATATATATATATATATATATATATATACATATATATATATATATATATATATATATATATATATATATATATATATATATATATATATATATATATATATATATATATATATATATATATAAGCTCGCCAATGGAGATACCTTGGCCACGTACTACGTATGGACAATCTCCTACTACCAAATGCAGCGCTCCATTGACAACCATTGGGTTCACGCCACAGTGGCAGACCCAGAAACACCCTGCGTCAAACATACCAAACAGATCTCAGTAACCTGCACCCATCAATCCAACCTCAGTGGGAGGACACACTGGCAGCAGCAAGCCTGTGGGAAGATTGGGGACTCCTTCTTGATGCCCTGGGTGCCTCTGGAGGCACAGACGGAACTAAGGTCTAATATATGTATATTACCTCTGAAAAGGTAAGGAATCAAACTGAAAATTTAATTTTAAACCGAAAAGTTGACTTGTCATTACAGTAAGAATGAAAAAAAAATGGTGAATTTAGGTTCATAGGCACTTTTCCACAACAATTGGTAATAATTATATTTTTCAGTGACAATATAGAATAAAGTTTTGGAACAATTCAGTAATGAGATAATTAATAAAGAAACACACTATTTGGTTTTCTACTCAGTTCACTTTCTAAATATGACAATCACTGCTGCTAGAAGTGTGTGGTATAGATCATCAAATTTGATTTTCTGTGACAAACCCACAATCTGGATCGTTGAAACAATAGCTTTAATTTCTGCCAGAAACTCAAACAGCCCCCTCCATGTCATTACAGGAAAGCTGATGGATCTTTTGTGGACAAAAATTCTTCAGCAAGCGCCTTCAATTCGTATTTCACCACACTTCCTTCAGTTCACATCCCACCACATAGCAGAGTAAGTAGTTTTCCCTTAGCAGAAAAGTCATTTTTCTTTCCCCATGCAGTGATACCAAAATTTCAAATATTATTTTTCAGCTTTCAAGTAGCCGTTCAGTTGATGGTTTGGTTTGAGCTGTAATGTTCTTAAAAAAATTGGTCAGTTTGTTTCTATCCCCATCTCACATATAACTAACCTCTCTCTTTCTTCTGGTGTTTTTCCTCATTTATTTAAAGTAGCTAATGTTGTACCTTTGTATAAAAAAATCGATTCATCACTAATTTCAAACTATAGACCTATTTCTCTTCTTCTTGTAATCTCTAAGGTTGTTGAAAAAGTAGTGTATTGTATACTCTCTTTATTTGTATTTAGTACTAATACAACTGCAGGAAAGTCTCTCATAACTAACCATCAGTATCGTTTTCGTCCCAGTTTTTCTACCTTGCATGCACTTTCAGATGCAACAGAGTTTGTGCGTGTTAACCTTAACAAGGGCTCGAGTGTTTTGGGTCTATTTCTTGACTTTTCAAAGGCATTTGATATGGTTGTTCACTCTGATCTTTTGTCTAAATTATCTTTATTTGGAGTGCATGGAGTCCTACGTGAATGGTTTAGGTCTTACAGCTCAGGGAGATCTCAGTATGTTTTGGTTAATGGTGCTTCTTCCTCTACCTTGCCTATTTTGAAAGGTGTCCCACAGGGCTCTGTGCTTGGATCACTTTTGCTTTTAGTTTATATTAATGATCTTGTTGATGGTCTACATCCATTTGTGCACCCTATTTATATTTTTCCATTTGTGCACCATATTCAATCAGTTTGACTTTGGAACTCCATCCCTTCTGATGTTCCTTTATTTGTTTCTTGTCGGGTGTTTCCATTTTAAATTGTTTTTCTATCCTAATTTATATGTCTCTCTTCTCTTCATTTAATATATTTTTCAGATTTTAAAATATTTTTTGATTCTATCCTAATTTTTATCTCTTTTCTTCATATAATTTTTTTTCAGTTATAAGTTGTGTTTTTTTCTAAATCCCGCATTTCCTAAATGTCATTGTCTTGTTCCAGTGTTTCTTTTTTTTTTTTTCTGTATGTGCTTGTATATGTATGTGCTTTATTGCATGTGCTTTTTTTATGAGCTTTACAAAAGTGTTTTATTTTGTTGGCCCTTTACAAGCTAAGCTTCTTTGGGAATGTAAAAACCTTATGTTTTGCAATTGTATTTTTTTAGTATTGATAAATTGATTGATTGAACTGACAGCAAGTTTCATGACCCATATTTCTTTTCGCTGGTCAAAAATAAACAAATACTATGTTCCTAACTATCCATATATTCAGTAAAATAAGACCCTATAGAATGGAAAACAGCATTTGTCACCCCTTTGTTCAAAAAGGGAAATAATCCCAGCATAGGAAACTACCATCACATAAGTAAAACTTCTGCTGATGCTAAAATCCTGGAAAGAGTGGCAAATGACTCTGTCATGAAACATCTCAAACTTAATGGGATATTAGCATCCCTGTAACCAGATAGGTGACATCCATGTCTTCTAAAATAAGTTGCTGAAGACATTGCCAAGCCACTCTCCCAATTATTCAAAGCCTCCCTAAGTACCAAGGAAGTGCCAACAGATTGGAAAACAACATCTGTCACCTCTTTGTTCAAAAAGAGAAATAAAGCCAGTACAGAAAACTACCATCCCATAAGTAAAACTTCTGCTGTTGCAAAAATCCTGGAGAGTGATAAATGAATGAATGAATGATTTTTATTACCCATCTTTAGCAATACAAAACAGTAAAAATGGAGTAGAGAGAAAATTAAAAGAAAACAACAAAACACATAGAACAAACAAACAACTTAAATTAATACTTCAATAACAAAAAAAAAAAAAAAAAACAATGGGGAAACTATTTACATAAAAAGACAACCATTACACATTACTGACTATAGCTTCAAACATACTATGCGTTGGGTCTAAAGATTTCAGGAGCTTTTCCCTCCTGGTCGCGATCACGACGAAGGGGTCATCGAGTTCGTAACGTGCTGAAATCTGGAGGTTTTTTCGCTATGGGGGAAGGCTAAGCAGATATTTTGCAAACTTATAGAACACTGTACGGATTGTTTTTTTATCATCAAAACTAAACAAAGACCAAAAAGGTGACAAAGCTATGAGGGGTGGCAAAGGAATTGAAGATCCGTGCTAGAATGCGGCGGTTATATAGGCGTTTGCATGACAAAATCATCCCATACGCTTTTCGGACTTTCTGTTTGAGATCATTTATTAGACAGGACCGGGTAGCTTTAAGATTAGACCCAAATGGCAAACCAAGGTAAGTCATTGATGCTGCTGCAGTAACAGTATTATTACCTAGTCCAAATATGACAGGCACCAACTCTTTCTTACGACAATTAAAGACGACCACCTCGCTTTTGCTGGAGTTGAATTCTAGGCCTATGTTAGCACATTCGTTAGACAAAACTCTGAAATTACTCTCTATGCCACTGACGGATCTACTCAGATTTAAAATGTCATCGGCATAATTAACAAGAGACAAATCAATTCCACGAAAATTAAAAGCAAGTTTTCACCGTCTTCTGAGCCTCGATGATACTGTTATTATAAAGAGGCGGTGATGATTGGCGAATGCCTTTTCGTACTGGTATGAGGAAATCAGATACAGTTGGGCTCTGGTTTTTTAGTACCCTTACTCTAACCTTCAACTTAAAATACATGTTCCTATAAGTAGCAATTATAGATCTGTCAAGACCTCTCTTAAACGCAGAGATAAGCAGTTGTGCATGGATACCCGAATCAAAAGCCCCGCAGACGTCGTGGCCTGCAAGTACCACGGTTTCTGCTTTAGCATGTGCGTCCAATAAAACATTAGACAATAGGCTATGCACGTGCTCGCGGCTAATATTTCTCTTGAAACCGAACTGCGAATCTGGCGTACTACAAACATACTTTATCTCCTAATAAATAATAACTCCATCAATTTACAAAACACGGGAGCAACGGTTATCGGGCGGTAAGAACAACATTCAGATGGGTCTTTACCTTTCTTGATGACAGGGGTGATTACACCAGTACAAAAAATATCTGGCACTAGATCGCAACTAAAAATCATTTGGAACATAAGTGCTAGATGTACTGTTAACAGTTCACTACCGAAAATCAGATGCATACCACAAATATTATCTACTCCTTTAGAGTACTTCTTTTTTAGTTTAAGGACAGCTGAGCGAACATCCGACACACTCGCTACATGGCCAAGATCCGGTTCCAAAGATTCTAAACAGAGATCAAGATCTCTCTCAAAATTGCACTCCAATTCAGGATCAGGTGAAGCAAACTCGCTCGTGAAATAACTATTCCATTCACTTTGACTAGGGGCGGATTCGTTACTGGGTGCTTTTGCAGATAGGTTCTTCTTGATGAATTTCGAAATTTTATTTGAATCGACTCGTAGCAACTCACTGTTTTCATCAATCACACGAGAGCGATGCAAGGCGAGACATTTGGAGAACTGCCGCTTTGTATACAATCGAACACTGTTTACAACGCCTTGTTTAGGACGGCCCGAATCAATCCACACACTATACAACGTTTTAGCTTGTTGACACGCATTAACCAAAGCTGGGTTTTCCGACCATCCTGGAACTTCTGACCCAATTCTCACTTTACGAATAGGAACCGCGGTTTTTTCTGCACAGCGCAAGGCGTGAGTTATTTCACTACAGTAAATATTTATAAGTATTTGTTTCTCATCACATGCAATCGGCGAGATTTTGAGTAGTAGCTGGAAAGGGACTTTAATCGTTTCAAGGATTCCATCACACACAGACCTGAACATGGTTAAATTAGCTTTTTGCCTTTCAGTCTTCTGGAACCACTTTTTCTCCTTTGGAGCATCATTTGGGGCATTATTCAGGAGGTCATTAATAATGAAGGTATTAGCCACCGGAAGGTGATCAGAAACACAGAAGCCGATATCAACCTCACAGTCACCGTGAGTCCTCAAGTCGGGAGAGCAGAGCAGAAAGTCGAGCGAGGACGTGGAACCGGAATTATGCACATACGTGAAGTCTACTCTGTTTCTCAGTACCCGCAGACTTGGGCAGGCATCGAGCAGGATTTGACCTCTCGAATCATAAGCATCAGAGAGGTTAGAGTTCATATCTCAGGCAATAATACAGGAAAGTTTTTCCGCCGCGCATAATGTAGCAACAGCGGCTACTTTTCCACAAGCAATATTAAACTTATTGTCAGATTGGACATTCCTGTAGTTCGTTGGTATATAGACTGAGAGCACAACAGTATTTTTAATTTTCACTGCAATATAAAAGTCCGCTTCTTTAAACGTCGAGGCACGGACAATGATAGCAACACCACCAGAGGGACGACCTCTTCCCGACCTCCTAGAAGGAATGCCAAACACATTTACGTTTTCGTTTAGTTGTAAGAGCTGGAGTCCCTCAGCCGACAGGAAATGTTCCTGCACGCACACAATGTCAGATTTGTTAGCAAGGTTTTCTAAAAGTGGTAATTTAGATAGTACTCCGTCATTTATGTTCCACGTCACTATTTTCAGAGTACTGGAGCTAGTCATCGCTTAGATAGGGCCTTTTTGGCTTCTGGACAACTGAAACTGTAGCAGGGGTGCTTATCGGAGCCACAAATTGCGCACTTCATCTGGTTCTAGCACGGGGTGTCTTAAGAATTAGTGTGGCCTCCTCTGCAGTTTGAGCATCTTGCTTTATTAGAGCATTCCTTTGCAATATGCCCATAGGCCTGACACTTATAGCAACGCCTTGGGAGAAAATGAAAGTCCTCGACTGGAATTCGTTTGTAGCCTATATTAAGTGGATATTTCATCAAGGAGGCTAGATGCTGCTTGGTCCCAAATTTCAGTCTGAACGATCTCGTTTTACCGATCTGAGAGGCCTCAGCACAATTATTCACAAGACCACAAAGATCCTCCTCACTAACACTGGTGGGTACGTGCCTGATTATGCCAAAGAACGCAGGACTGGACACTTTTGCTTTAATACTTGAGTTGGACTTAGCAATAGCCTGTGCAACTGATTTCGCAGCCTCTTGATCGTTCAGAACAACTTTCCAGTCGGTTTTGCGAGTTTTCAGTTTGACAATATTTCCACAGTTGCTTCCACATACTTTATAGAAATAATCCTTTCGTGAAACAGGATCGTCCAGTCCTTTCGGGGGATTCTTCAGCACGACCGCATAAGTCAACACTGTCGCAGTTTGCAGGGGAACAGAGGAGGCTGCCGGTTCGGACTGACTCGCGGATCTAACAAAACTGTCAAACTTAGCACTAAGCTCATTCACTTTCCTGGTCAGTGTTGCTCAGATTTCTCCGGCAATCACAGGAACCTCGTCAGGGTCACATATAACAAAACACGGCAAATTGACTTTGTTGTCATCGCAGTATTTCAGAGCTTTTATGATATCGAATATGTGGTCAGTAGGTTTGTCACGATTATTTGGCCTAGTTGACTGGCCTGCCTCAGACCACAGTAATTTCTTTGCATTCCGTATATAATCAGACTCGAAGAACTCTGCAGCTTTGCTCATTATATCCGCACTCTCATTTCCCACTTTGTACGCCCTTACTGCGAAATTCTTACTTAGTGAGAAATATATATATATATATATATATATATATATATATATATATATATATATATATATATATATATATATATATATATATATATATATATACATGTCCAACCTGAGTGGGAGGACACACTGGAAGCAGTAAGCCTGCGGGAAGATTGGGGGCTCCTTCTTGATGCCCTGGGTGCCTCTGAAAAGGTAAGGAATCGAACTGAAAATTTAATTTTAAACCAAAAAGTTGACTTGCCATTACAGTAAGAATGAAAAAAAAAATGGTGAATTTAGATTCATAGGCACTTTACCACAACAATTGGTAAAAATTATATTTTTTAGTGACAATACAGAATTAAGTTTTGGAACAATTCAATAATGAGATAATTAATAAAGAAACACACTCATTGGTTTTCTACTCAGTTCACTTTCTAAATATGACAATCACTGCTGCTAGAAGTATGTGGTATAGATCATCAAATTTGATTTTCTGAGACAAACCCACAATCTGGATTGTTGAAATAATAGCTTTAATTTCTGCAAGAAACTCAAACAGCCCCCTCCATGTCATTACAGGAAAGCTGATGGATCTTTTGTGGACAAAAATTCTTCAGCAAGCGCCTTCAATTCGTATTTCACCACACTTCCTTCAGTTCACATCCCACCACATAGCAGAGTAAGTAGTTTTCCCTTAGCAGAAAAGTCATTTTTCTTTCCCCATGCAGTGATACCAAAATTTCTAATATTATTTTTCAGCTTTCAAGTAGCCGTTCAGTTGATGGTTTTGGTTTGAGCTGTAATGTTCTTAAAAAATTGGTCAGTTTGTTTCTAACCCCATCTCACATACAACTAACCTATCTCTTTCTTCTGGTATTTTTCCTCATTTATTTAAAGTTGCTAATGTTGTACCTTTGTATGAAAAAGGCAATTCATCACTAATTTCAAACTATAGACCTATTTCTCTTCTTCCTGTAACCTCAAAGGTTGTTGAAAAATTAGTGTATTGTATACTCTCTTTATTTGTATTTAGTACTAATACAACTGCAGGAAATTCTCTCATAACTAACCATCAGTATCGTTTTCGTCCCAGTTTTTCTACCTTGCATGCACTTTAAGATGCAACAGAGTTTGTGCATGTTAACCTTGACAAGGGCTTGAGTGTTTTGGGTCTATTTCTTGACTTTTCAAAGGCATTTGATATGGTTGATCACTCTGTTCATTTGTCTAAATTATCTTTATTTGGAGTGCATGGAGTCCTACGTGAATGGTTCAGGTCTTGTGGCTCAGGGAGATCTCAGTATGTTTTGGTTAATGGTGCTTCTTCCTCTACCTTGCCTATTTTGAAAGGTGTCCCACAGGGCTCTGTGCTTGGACCACTTTTGTTTTTAATTTATATTAATGATCTTGTTGATGGTCTTCATCCATTTGTGCACCCTATTCTTTTTCCTGACAACAGTAAATTTTTCATTACTGCAAAGGACCTGCCATCTGCCACTTACCTAGCTCAAGGTCTTCTTGATAAGGTAAAAGATTGGTGCTGGTCAAATGGTATGACTCAACAGCCAAAAAAGTGCCATTGTACACCTCAGGACCCCTTATCGTATGAGAAACGCAAGGGAGCCAATTATCCTGACTTATGTGAATGATATTATACTGCAAGCTACAGTTGTGAAATTTCTTGGTGTGTATCTTGACTGTTTTCTTTCTTTCAAACCCCATATAACTCATACCTTTCTCCCTTGTCCTCTGCCAATCTTCAATGTTACACAGGAATAATTCATTTCTTCCCCCCAAATGTTATGCTTTTATTTTTCCTTACCTTTCTTATTGCTGTTCTGTCTGGGGTAGTACTAATAAATCTCTTCTCTGCTCACTTCAAAGAGCCCAAAATAGGGCAGTGAAGGCTACTTTTCTTCTACCTTGGTTTTACCCTTCCTCTGATCTTTATAATGATACTGGAATAGCTCTGCTGGATCGTATTGTGGGTTAAAGTTACCTTTATTTAGCACATTCTGCTTTTCTAGGTACACTTCCACCGTCTCTGCAGTAGTTTTTCTTATGGTCAGGCTCAGGTAGGTACTCTTCTTTTTTATGTATTATTTTCGCAAATTTATTTTACCCAAACAATCATCTACAGAAGCTCAGAGGTCTCCTGTTTTTCAATCAGTTTGACTTTGGAACTCTATCCCTTCTGATGTTCCTTTATTTGTTTCTTGTCAGGTGTTTCCATTTTAATTTTTTTTTCTATCCTAATTTATATGTCTCTCTTCTCTTCATTTAATATATTTTTCAGATTTTAAAATATTTTTTGATTCTATCCTAATTTCTATCTCTTTCCTTCCTATAATTTTTTTTTCAGTAATAAGTTGTGTTTTTTTCTAAATCCCGCATTTCATAAATGTCATTGTCTTGTTCCAGTGTTTCTTTTGTTTTTTTTGGTATGTGCTTGTATATGTATGTGCTTTATTGCATGTGCTTTTTTTTAGCTTTACAAAAGTGTTTTATTTTGTTGGCCCTTTACAAGCTAAGCTTCTTGGGCATGTAAAAACCGTATGTTTTGCAATTGTTTTTTTTAGTATTGATAAATTGATTGATTGAATTGACAGCAAGTTTCATGACCCATATTTCTTTTCTCTGGTCAAAAATAAAACAAATACTTTGTTCCTGACTATCCATATATTCAGTAAAGTAAGACCCTATATTTTGCTGATGATGGTGCAAAATCCAAATGTGGAAAAATGTTGTTGTCAAAAAAGGATTTTCTTAACCTCTTGGATAGATAAGGATGATTTCACAGCTGGCAGAAGTTTTTTATGCCATTTGGTTCGAAATTTTTCTTCCTCCATGTTCTCAGATTTCTTCTCTTTGTTCTAAACATTTGTAACATATTTTTTACCTAGACTGTATACGAAGTTTGCCCTTATAATTGATTTTCCGGTCTGGGGTTAGAATTTATCATTGTCTTATTTTCAAATTTTTATAACATATCTTTTGAAATTGGATTCTATGCCAGGGATTATGTTTCTTGTTACAATTTTTCATGAGTGACTTATAAGCAGAACACAGAGCTTTCATATTTGAAACACTTTAGACCTGAATACACACCTTTGGTTGACAATTTTTTTGAATTAGTGGCATATTCTTCAGTTTAAATTAAGATGGTGGAATGTTGAGCAAAAGTACCTTTGAATGAAAAAAATTATGCCAATTGCAGGAGTTAGCTGTAGTCAACCATGTTCTATTTTTTAATGTAGTCATTTGAAAAACAAACAAATTGTAATGGTATAGATCTCAAAGAAGCAGACGAATTGAACTACCAGTTATTGTCTGTTATTAGTAGCACATTAGATACAGACCTAAACAAATGTTGAACACACACAGATCCAACATCCAATGGAGCTCATTGAGATTCATAGTCCAAATATCCTCAAACAACTTAAATTACTAGATATCAAAAATTCAGTTGGGCCACATAGGTTACATCCACGTCTTCTAAAAGAAGTTGCTTAAGACATTCCTAAGCTACTCTCCCAATTATTCAAAGTATGCCTATGTACCAAGGAGGTGCCAACAGATTGGAAAACAGCATTTGTCACCCCTTTTTTCAAAAAGGAAAATAATCCCAGCACAGGAAACTACCATCCCATAAATAAAACTTCTGCTGATGCTAAAATCCTGGAAAGAGTGGTAAATGACTCTGTCATGAAGCATCTCAAACTTAATGGGATACTATCATCCACATAACCAGATAGGTTACATCCACATCTTCAAAAAGAAGTTGCTGAAGATGTTGCCAAACCACTCTCCCAATTATTCCAAGTCTCCCTGTGTACCAAGGAAGTGCCAACAGATTGGAAAACAGCATTTGTCACCCTTTTGTTCAAAAAGGGAAATAAAGCCAGTGCAGAAAACTACCATCCCATAAGTGAAACTTCTGCTGTTGCATAAATCCTGGAAAGAGTGGTAAATAATTCTGTTATGAAGCATCTGAAACTTAATGGGATATTATCACCCAGCCAACATGGTTTTTAACCAGAAAAGTCTGTAGAAACAGATTTACTGGAGACTTATAATGTTATAACATACCTGATTGATCAGGGCTAACCTGTGGATGTCTTGCTGCTTGACCTTGCTAAAGTATTTGACAAAGTTCCACATCTACACTTGAAAATAAAACTCATCTCATGTGGAATTAATGAAGACCTTGTGGGCTGGATCTCAGCTTTTCTTACAGATAAAACAAAGAGAGTGAAGGTTTTTACTAATGAAGGAAAATCAATCCTCTCTGAAAGATGTGGAGTCACATCTGCAGGTGTCCTGCAGGGTAGTGTTTTAGGACCTACTGTATTCAATGTCAATACAAAGGATATTTTTCAATTAGCTAAAATTCATCTAAATCTCTATGCTGATGACTCAAAGTCATTTGTGCAGTGATTCATGAGTCACTACAAGAAGATCTTGAAAATATTCAAAACTGGGCAACAACATGGTGCATGAGCTTCAATATTGACAAATGTAGTGTGATCCATTTTGGCAAGTCCAACCCAGGTTTCAAGTATACAATGGAAAATCCAGTTGTAAATAACATTCAAGAGCTGCAAAGTGTGGATGAAGAAAGGGATTTTGGAATCATCATTGACAACCAGTGTAAATTCAATTCAAACTGAAAGAAGAGTGTGTCTCATGCAAACTCTGTCCTAGCACTCTTATCACCAGGATACAGGGGTGACATACAGCTTCTTGAAGGGGTGCAATGGAGAGCCACAAAAGCAGTATCTAAGATGAGAGACTAGCCTTATGATGAACATTTGAAGGAACTGAAATTATCTACGCTGGTTTACTGACAACAAAGAGCTGATATGCTTATGACATATAAGCTTACTTCATAAGAACCCCCCCCAATTCATTTGTCAATTTCCCTAAATATTGGCACTGACAGGAGGGGAAATTCAAAGAACTTGTTCAAGCCATCTGGCAAAACTTGACACCAGCAACAGTTTTTCTCCTGCCATGTAGTATACACCACTGAAATAGCTCTCAAATACAACAGTCTCAGCTCCTAATGATGAAGTTTTAAAAAAGATATTAGATTTTGAATGGAATGGTGTTCCCTGGAAGAACCAGTGGAATGCATTTGATGTTAAATCATTCATATCATCAAGTATGGAGCAATTAACATATCAAGATGGATCTTAATTTGGTCCAAAATATAAATTAATGTAATAGAATAATGGCTCTTGAGAGAGATATGCAAGAACAAAAAGAGAGATACCTTTAAATTGCTAATTATATATTTGTTTTAATGGTTTTGTTAATGTTTATGGAAATTTATTTCTAACATTTAACACTAGGCTATATTATAAACTAACAAAAATGATGCAATTCTCACTTTATAACATACAGCAAGCATGAATAATGAATTATATTTCCTTTTTTTTCTGTTATGAATCAGTTTTTATGAATGGTTGTGTTGTTTTTTATACTTAACTCAAGACTATAGGAGACCATGAGAGGGGCAGTCAGGGACACAATTTGCTATGGGGCAGGGAAGGGGCTACTGCCCTCTCCAAGCCCTATTTTGCCCCCCCCCCTCTCAGGCTGAAATTTAGGTTCTGCAAAAAATCTTGTCAAAACTAAGATAAGCCTGCATAATTCAAGCATCCAGAGAAGCCAGTCAGTTTTTTTAGTATATCTTTGCCTTAAAGGCAAAGATTTAATATGGCTCATTTTTCAGTTTTCACTTGATTTGGGAAATTTTGCTCCAACTTTCCTCCCCCCTCCCAGCATTTTGACAAAATTCCACCACTGGGGGCAGCTACAGAGGATATATCAAAAACACAAACTAAACTATAAAAATTAATGTAAAATTAGCAATCTGAAAGTTTTTCTCTTTTTGTTCCAGCATGTTTCAAATTGTAACTTATATAGACCTTCACCAAAGGAACCTTTTGGCAAGACATAAACAAACATATGCAGATGTCATAAATTAAAGTTTGCTACAGCCTATATTAAATGAAGCAACCTATATTAAATGAAGCAAAATCCTTTTAAGCAAATCAGAAATTATCCAACTTGGAAAATAATTAAAATTTTAAAGAAAAATAGTTTTATCTTGCTAGCCAAATACAATAAAGCATAAGAGCCAACTTAGCATCTCTAACTAGGTGGATAATACTTTAACTTAATGCTTCTGATATATATATATATCTAACTAGACAGATACGTAAATTCTTCATGCAAACTAGTGATAATATCCAACTAGTCAGACAATTTTTTCACTTAGACATAGCATGAACATCTAAATTGGTGGATAACACTGTCATAGTCCTTCTGATATTAATCCAACTATGTACTAAAGTAACTTCCTGTCTAGTTAGGGTGAATCAGGGAATGTCCGACAGTGGGGTAAGTCCGATACCGACCTTCAATTTGTCTATGGTCCATTGTATCTGTGGGAGGCTTTCATATTTTCTTCCATATTAGTAGCAGTAGGCAACAGTGCCATCAACTTCTGGCAGAGTTAGCACGCCTTCTGTTCAGAGGGTTTTGAAGTTTTTTGGACGGCGTTTTTTTAGGAACACAGGCAACTGACTTTACTTTAACTTATGCAGATTATAAAGTAAGAGAGATAGAGAATTTTTTTTTCATTTCTTAGAAACTAGAAGACCAGGAGCATATTCCTGATTTTTTAAAACAAGCTAATGTTATTAGTTGAACAGATAAGAGGGGTGTTGGTCTTACCCCCGAAAAAGCCCATCTGGGGGAAGTCCAACATGTTGGTCTTACCCCCTACAGGGGAAGTTTGGCTGGGGTGTTGGACTTACCCCATGTTACCAAAGATGGATATTTTAAATGGTAGAACAGATTCTAAGCTTTAGATAATAAAGGTTGAAGCCAGTAACCATCCTTAGATGGCTCTACTAACTTAGTGGAATGTAGTGTTGTGTTGATCATTCATGTATTGCAGTTCTGTGCCTGCTTTCGTTTATCTTTCTCCCTTGTAATTTTTTTTCGTCTTAACCTTTACTTGTGACCTGCCGTGTAAAAAGTGTAGCAAAGTAGAAATGCTACTTGGCTTGTATCAAATTTGTTGGCAGATTTTGTCTGAAAATACCCTTTTTACATATAAAATAATTTTTGCTCAAAGAAAAGGTGTCAAAACACAAGTCGTGCTCCGCCGTGCAAAAAGTGGGATAGCATAGTAAAATTTGTTGGCATTTTTTTTTCAAAAATACCAGTGCTTCAACTATCCCCAAATTTTTGGGGATTTCCCCTAAAATCTGTCTTCTCATAAACATTCTCAAAATTGGTTCCCCAAAAATCCCCTTTCTTTCAGGGTTGCCACCCCTAGTGATTTATCACTGACGACAATCCACCCCTAGTAACTATTACTTTCACTTGACTTGAAATAATTTTTTCAATATTTTCAAAAGTTTATGTCTCAATTATTTACTACACATCAAAACCAGACATAGATCATTGAATTACTGACCTTTCTTCCTATGCTAGTAAAAGTATACTGACCTTTTTATAGTTGCAGTACAGTGATCAATGAATATTCAGAATGCAGTTGGGTGTGTATTATTTTTATAATACCAATATCATTTGAGTGTACAACTCAATCCATAAACTATCAGCAGTAAGCTATATACTGTATACTTGAGACTTTGAATACTATACACCATTAGCAGTATTAGAGTAAATATGAGACAGTACTTTAATATGATTAAATATGATTGAGAAAACTATTGATATTTCTAACCACAAGCTATACTAAGTTACATTTGTTACTTTTCTGAAAATTTTACCTATAGAAATACTTCTTGCTCAAAGAAAAGCTGTCAAATCACGGATTTTGCTGCTAAAGTGTTGGCAGCTTTTGGAATTCTGCTACTGGCAGTTTTGGAATTTTTTGCACACCTGCTTGTGACAGGTTTTCTAATACATTCATCAATTCATTCATAATTCCCCTTTGAATAAATTCATCCATTCATTCATAATTCCTTTGTCTTTTCTAGATGCCTAGAAATTATGTTCGGAAAACACAACGCGGGGTTGGAGGAACATATGATGCAACTCAGCTACAAAACGCGCTAGCAGAGATATCTTCAAAGAGAATGTCTATGCTACAGGCTTCGAAAGTATTTCAAATACTGTGCACTACCTTGCATGACCATCTTATGAAGAAGACAAAAGTAAAAAAAACAGTTTGTGGTGGAGGGAGGAGTCAAGAAATTCCTGCTGAAATAGAAAAGGATATGGCTCAGGGTTTCCCAATACTTTGAAAAGTGGAGCATAGGTCTCAGCAAGCAGGAATTTTTTGACCAAGTCCAAGACTATCTCATCAAGAACAAAGTTCAAACAAGATTTAAGGACAACCGACCTGGTCATGACTGGTGGGTGGGGTTCAAGTGCCAAAACAAAATTTCACTAAAGAAACCAGAAAGGTTAGAAAACAAAAGACTTTTGCAGCAATCTGACCCCTTCATAATGTATGGTTTTTATGAGCTGTTGTATGAAACTGCCACAGCGATGGATATTCTTGACAAGCCTCAGTGCTGGTTTAATTTGGATGAGACATCTTTCTGCAGGGATCCTGGCAACACGAAAGTTGCTGGAGCCAAAGGCTCACCAGCCACTCGTAGAACAGGTGGTAATGGACGTGAAAATACAACTGCCTTGGTTTGTATCAGTGCAAACGGAGAAAAATTCACACCTTTAATAGTTTTCTCTGCAAAGAATACCTGGACCTCATGGATACCTGTAGATGGAGCTTACCCTGGTGCATCTTACTCATCTACCAATAAAGGGTGGATGACGTCTGATCTCTTTATGAACTGGTTTGAATTCCAGTTTCTTTCTCATGTAAAGGGAAAGGCACTTCTCATCTTAGATGGACATGGCACACATGCTCTTGCAAAACTTGCAAAGCTTTCTCTTGCTCTTGCAAAACTTGCAAACGAAAATAACGTGACAATTCTCAAGCTACCTCCACATGCATCCCACATGCTTCAACCTCTCAATAAAGTGGTTTTCAAGGGAATGAAAGTGTCTTATGATCAGAATCTCTCGAAATGGCAGAGGGAGCACCCTGGCAACATTCTGTCAAAGAAGGATTTTGTATGTCTCTTATCAAAGGTATTTCACTCCTAGTCTGATTGAAAAGTCGTTCAAAGCAACTGGAATCTTTGATCTGAGTGTTCCAATGAGAGTAAACCCATCCGTAATTGACCAAACCAAGTTTGAACCTGCCAAGTTAAGACGCTATGCACAAATGAAAAAGGAGCAAGAGGAAAATTCAGGCACATCTAAAGCCACAACCACTGTCAACACTGAACTAGAAAAAATTACCTTTTCTGTTACCTTTAGTCCAAAGAAGTTGCTTGGCAACCAATCAAAAACTTTTGAAGATATTCTTCTTGACTCAATCAAGTGGCCCAACCTACCATCAGTTTCAGGAATAGAAAAACCATCAGTTTCAGGAATAGAAGAAAATTGCAAGAGAGGCAGAAGTGATAACATCAAAAGAACATCTAGAGGTGCTTAAGAGGGAAGAAAATCTGAAAGCAAAAGGCAAAGGGAAGAAGAAAAGTTCAGATGGGAAGGGTATAAAATCGAAAAAAAAATTTTTCCTAAGAGGGAAGCCAATAGAGATACGGGTGATAGCGAATCAGACATCAGCCTTGAACTTGGCTCTGATGAGGATGATCAGAGTATTCAAGATACTATTCAAGAAAGTGACAGCAATGACAAGGAGACACCCAGTAAGCAAAAGATTGTTCCCAAGCTAAATGAGTACTATGCAGTTAGATACAATGCAAGGAATGACAAACAAGGTTACATAGGAAGGGTTCTAGACTTTCCTGACAAGGGAAAAGTTAAGCTCAAGTTTCTTCACTGCTTGAGCCTTGCCACCTACTCTTTCAATTGGCCAAAGAAAGACGATATCGATACTGTGGATGACAAATACATTTTGCAGGACCAGTAAACTTAGTGGGAAAACCAGACCATTTGAAATACCCCAAATCCGTCAGGTTATTGTATTGTACAAGGCAGTTACTAGCAAGCGTCAGTAGATCTTTGTTTTATGCCCATACACGTAAGCTACAACATATATGAGTAACTTTTTGTATCTGGAGTCAAACCATAATTTGTGTGATATGTTTTTCTTTTTTAAAATACAAGTAATCATTTACATTCAGTGATTTGAGCACCTTGGCTATGATACTTGTAACGTTTATTTGTTGGGTAAGTCCAACACTGTCAGAGTTACCCCACAGCAGCAGAAAAAAGTATGGTCTGGCCTTTTGATGCCAGTCAGTTTGACATAAAAATTGTTTGCTTATGGACTTATAGTGATTCCTTGATGCCCTTTAAGATGGTGAAGTCATATTATTTTTGACATATTTTTGAAAAAAGCTAGTAGGATATGTTGCACTTCCCCCAAAACTGGGGTAAGTCCAACATAGCAGACTGCACCAATTTTGAGACCTGGTGATGGGCTACAAGCAAAGTATATGGGAAAATCAGAAAGTGAATAATATGGGAAACTGTTGTAAAAAAAAAAAAGGTTGATAGAAGATGATATGAGATACTCATAAAAAAAATCTTGAGAGTCAATTTAACAAAAAAAAACATGTTAAGGTGTCGGACTTTCCCCAATTCACCCTAAATATACATCAGAAAATCTAAGACTCAGCATTATCCACCTAGTTAGATATTCTTGCTGTGCCTAAGAGAAATGAATTATGTGGCTAGTGAGATATTAGCCCCAAACTTCTTAGAGAATCTTCTTATCTGCCTAGTTGGATATATATATCAGAAACACTAAGCAACATTATCATCCAACTAGGTAGATATTCTCTCTGCATAAGAGAAACAGTTTATCTGGCTGATTGGATAATAACACCAAACTGCTTAGAGAATCTTCTTATCTGCCAAGTTGGATATATATCTGAAACACAAAGCTATGTTATTATCCAACTAGTTAGATATTCTGTATATTGCATAGTCAAATATTTGGTAAAGTTCTACCAAATCATATTATTGAGTTAGAAATAAAGTGAATACACCATTTGATGCCTTTTTTTATGCTGATTATGAATATAATAATAATTTCTATTGGAAATGAATTTCAGCCCCCCCCCCCCCCCTATATATACCTAACCTAACCCTGTATTGGCATATATAGGGGGGGGGGCTGAAATTCATTTCTGATAGAAATGATTATTACATTCGCAATCAGCATAAAAAAAAGGCGGTCAATATCTACAAAATCATATTATTGAGTTAGGAATAAAGTGAATACACCATTTGATGCCTTTTTTTATGCTGATTACAAATATAATAAGCATTTCTTTTGGAAATGAGTTTCAGCCCCCCCCCTATATAGGCTATACCTAACCTAACCTAACCCTGAATTGGCCTATATAGGGGGGGGGCTGAAACTCATTTCCAATAGAAATGCTTATTATATTAGTAATCAGCATAAAAAAAGACATCGAATGGTGTATTCACTTTTGTCCTAACTCAATAATATGATTTGGTAGAACTTTACCAAATATTCAGCTAGGTAGGTAAAGGTATATGAGTCTTAAAAATGTTATTATCTGTCTAGCATGATATTTTATCTTAATACTAAGTGTAGTTGGATATTATTTTTACATTCTATAGAATGTAATTTTTTTAAGAATATCCATTGGGCACCTTCCCATAAATTTCACCTTAAAAGGACACAATACAGAGAAAGCAAATATCTTACAGATAGAAGGATGAGGGATGGAATATATTGAAACTACCCTAATATGAGCTGATACTCCTATGTCAGACCTTCGACAACAGATATAAAGACAATATAAAATTGATGCGAGTTCAAAATTATTGCCAGATGTTACATCAGTGATGCGATGTACTTGACATTAGATTGCGCACCAGGAGAAGCGAAAATGCGCCGTCGGCGCATTTTCGCTATAGATTTTAGGGTGGAGTTTAAAATCCAGGGTAAATTAGATCTTGCAGGGATGAATGCAAAAAAAAAAAGAAATTCACTGGCACCATACCAGATAGGCGCAAATTTTGTGAATTTTTCTTTTCAGAATACTAGAACTCATAATTTTTAGGATTCAGTCTTCATTGACAGATTTTGACACCAGATTCCACAATCTGAAACAGTGAAGCAATTTTGACTGATTAAATACGCTTTTGTGGTCAAAGTTTTCCGTTCTCAGTCTCTGGCCTCACAACAAGATATTTTCCTCAGTTCTCTGGTATGTCAGAGAATTAAATAAAAGCAGGAATTAAAGAAGACCTAATTAAAGAAGATAAAAGAATTAAAGAAGAATTAAATTAATGAATTAAAGAAGACCTAATTTCTGGCTGATATGCTGATTTATTCCTTATCTACAATAGAAACTATGATTAAAGAACTAAAAAAGAAATAGGTACTCAGTATACTCGTCTTGCAAAATAAATAAGTTGTACAAAAACGTGGAAATTAATGGTGCATTTGACAAGGATAACTAATAGATAGAAGTATCTAATGAAGAACTAAAGTAAAGCATGATCCTTGAAGGTCATCTCTCCAAAATGTAATTTAGGTAAGTGACATCAAAGTATTCTTTTTTTATACATTGTTTTTATGACATTGCAATTCTAAGCTTCAAAAAGATGTAAATTCTCAAACGTAGTTATGAGAACAAAATGTTTCGTAGCATTCGAAATATAAATAAGAACAACAAGAACGACCAAGTCCAAAGTTTACCTTTTAATGAACTTTGAATAAGTTTTGTACATTTTTTAATCAAATATTATATTTATCTTTGACAAGTACTCAAGATCATCTTCAAAGTTAAACAAAGTTAAACGGAAAACCCCTCTTCTATATTGCCAAAAAATTTCTTCAAGAGTTTTATATTAATTTTCACTGTCATTGGATGGTTTTTTAATGTCTTAAATGTCAATGGTAAATATATTCATCATAGCGGGTGTAGGATTAAAGTCCCCGCAGCACTTTACCTAGCAATTTAGCCAAAGTTGGATGGTCACAATAGAATTAAGCATTTTCAGCTGCATCCTGTTTTGAATTTTGCAATTGACAAGATTCATAACAGAAAACACTCTCTCAACGAAGGTGTTGCTGATGGGTAAGCCTAAGACAGAAAGAGCTGCTTGAGCTATGTCAACAAAGGTCAGCTTTTCCCACTCTCTTCTGTATTTTTTTTTTATTAAAACTTGACATTTTTCCCATATCTGATTTTCACATGAAGGATAACGCACGCTTTGATAGTTTAAAATTAAGTTGTCATGGAGCCTGGAATGCAATTTGAGAATCCCTATGGGGCTCTAAAAATTTGATCTGTCTTTACTGTCAGATTCCTGAATCTGTCAGTAAAAATTGTCAGTAAACTCTATACTTTAAGATTTTGAGTTTTGTCATTGTAAGTGTGAAAGCAAAATACGCCCACTTTGTACCGAATTGTTCTAACATGCACCAAATCGGCACAATGCACCAATTTGAAAATTCAATGTGCAATCGACTAAAAATAAAACGCCCAAATGGCACAAATTCACATCATTTGGTAACACATTGTCAAATTATGAAGAAACTGTGGGATTCTGAAGGCCCTAAAAGTGGATCCAAATTGGAGTTAGTTTCAACGACAACAAAAAACAGTTAATGTCGTTCTGAAAATTATTACATAGCACCATTTTAGAAAAAATTTCCCAATTCCAGAATTTGTATGAGGGTATATGGACTATCATACATTCTTTTTGCCACTTTGACTTGAAAATGATATCTTCAAATGGTAAACAATCCTTCTTTGTCTTTTGAAAAAAGCACTGGTTATAAAAATACTCCTTTCAGTAAGGTTCTTACTTTACAGGCAAGAGCCGTTTCTATGGTCAGTGGTGGCCAAGGATAAAATAAATTACAGCACCCCCTTCTCGACTCAAGTATAAGCAAAAAAACGAATCAAAGTGAAAAATTGAATCAAAGTAGGCAGTTCCCCAACCCCGGCTCAACCCCTTAAGTACCGGCGCAACCTCAAATTGAGTTGCCTCAACTACGAGATGAGATATTTCTTCTCAGAAGTTTAAGGCTTGTTCGCAGAGCAGTGCAAGTACGACCCTTTCTACTCACTCTCGTTATCTTCTACAATATAGAACTCTACAAATAAAACTCACTTTTCATTATCATCTTAGTGATTTGGAGCATCAACTTATAAATTCGCTTTTCCGCATTAGGCGGGAATTGTAAACTAATGATAGAATTGAATCTTTCTGGGATCTCTAGTCTTCCAAAACCTATCTTAATCCATGTACATTCCGGTTGTCAAAAGGGTATACGTGCAACATATAGATAAGCTAACAGTATTTAATTAAAACTTTCAGGGGATGTTGAACCAAACCAAAATATACTCTGTACATTAATCTTTTTGAAATAGTTTAGGCAGTATGTGAAATATTTTGGAAACAGTTAGATATATTAAGTTAAAACGTACAGAGAATTATGAGGTTAATGTTTCTTTTGATTAAAAGACACTTTGTGCACCCTAGTTGTCAAAAGGACGTGTCCAAAATACTTTAGGAACGACTAGTGGTATTTCGTAGAAACTTTCAGGGAACGTTAAAGGGGAGTTTTACGCCTAGAGGAGGGGGAAGGAGGGAAAAGCTAAACTCCTGCTTGGAATAATTTTGTTTGTTTTAAATTTGACTTGAATCTACAATTTAATATAATCCGTACTTTACTGAAAAAATTCAAATGAATTTACTGAAGAAAATGTGCATTGTCAGTTTAATATACATATGCTGATATTTATTCCTTAAAATCATAAGTAATTTTTGATTCCTAAAGTTATAAAAGTGAAAACATTTAAAATAATTTTTTCCGGTTAAGTACAAATTACATTCTAGCTTTTAAAAAGCATGGGGTTTAGAACCCTACCCATATTAATTTCTGCTTGTTTTGAGTTTAACTCAGTTATTTATTTCAATATCTGTTTGTTTTCGGTTTCATTTATTTATTAATACTGATTTGTGGTAGGTGTATGCTTGGCAGATTATTTTATTCTACTTTTGGTTTGATGGAGTTTTTTACTGTTTTTGAAAAACTTATGTTGTAGAAAAAGTTTTTTTAATTAATTTCTGTCCGTTTTATATTGACATAGTCTTTTTCAAGGAGAAAGACTGAGCCTCTTCTAAAGCTAACAACCATCCCTTCCGTAAAAACCTTGACTACCCCCTGGGTATAACTTACAACCCCAGGCCCTTATCTCATGGGTTTGTTTCAAACCCCAAAAGTTTTTGATATGCTGAAAAAAATTGCTATCTAAAAATTTGAATGGAAGTGCTTGGGGAGATGATGGGTGTAGGGGGAATGGAGTTTGCCCTCTGATCACTTTTGGCTAATAAAAAAGGAACTAGTCTTCTCAATTTCAAATTGAATGAAACCTTTTTGAAGCTTCTACGACAAAACTTTCAATAAGAACCTGATACGCCCCAAAGGTATAACTTACAAAACTTGTCCTGAGGGCTAAGGGGGGAGGGTTATCATCCTCAAAGAAATAATTTCCAGACCTTTCAACTAGGATGAACAAAATGGCCATATCAAAATGTTGATCAGAAAAGTTTGGGGAAATGATGGGCGTGGGAGGTGATTCTCCCTCCGATTAATTTCGACTATTAAAAGGGCAATACCCCTCTCAATTTTCAATTGAATGAACCCTTTTTGAAGTTCTTACGACAACGCTATCTATAAAACCATTTTATGCCCCAAGGCATAACTTAAAACCTTAGCCCTGAGGGATGTGGGGGGGGGGATTTCCTACTCAAAAACATAATTTTCGGACCATTCAACTACGTTCAACAAAATGGCTATATCAAAATGTTGATCGGAAGTGTTTGGGGAAATGATTGGGCGTAGGGAGGGGGCAATCCCCCTCCAATCCGTGTGACTATTAATAAAGTTAATAGCCCTCTCAATTCCCTTTTGAATGAGGCCTTAATGAAGTATATATGACAACGTTTACTATAAAAACCTTATAAGCCCCCAGGGCATAATTTACAACCCTTGCTCTGAGGGTTTTCATCCTTAAGAACCTAATTTCCAGAACTTTAAACTACGTTGAAAAAGAGAGCTGTAAAAATTTTGATTGGATGTTTTTGGGTAAATGGTGGGTGTGAGAGGGGGGCTAGTTGCCCTTCAATTACTGTCAAACATTAAAAAGAGCACTAGCCCTATCCTTTTCCAATCGAATGAGCTTTTTTTGAAGTTTCTACAACAACGCTTTCTATAAAAACCTTATATGCCCCAGGGCATAAATTACAACCCTTATCTGAGGGCTGTAGGGAGGGGGGTTTCATCCTGAACGACCTATTTTCTAGAATTTTCAACAACGTTAAAAAAGTGGCTACTTCGAATGTTCGATTGGATGTGTTTGGAGAAATGGTGGGTGTGAGAGGGGTTTGGTTGCCCTCCAATCACTTTCTACTATTAAAAAGGGCATTATCCCTTTTAATTTACAATTGAATGAGCCCTTTTTGAAGTTTCTACGACAGCGCTTTCTATAAAAAAACATTATATACCCCCAGGGCATAATTTACAGCCAATGCCCTGAGGGGTGTGGGGGGCTTATGATCCCCAACGAGATAATTTCCCGAACTTTCAACTACGTTGAAAAAAATGGCTATCTCAAAATTTTGATTGAATGTTTTTGGGAAATAGTAGGCGTGAGAGCGGGTTAGTTGCCCTCCATTCACTTTCAACTACGGAACGGGGCACTGGCCCTTTTCATTTTCAATCGAATGAGCCTTTTTTCAAGTTTCTACGACAACACTTTCAATAAGAACCTAATATGCCCCAAGGGTATAACTTACAACCCTTGCCCTGAGGTCTTCTGGGGGAGTGTCCTCCTCAAAGACATAATTTCCAGATTTTTAAACTACGTAGTACAAAATGACTATCTCAAAATTTTGATTGGACGTGTTTGGGGAAATTATGGGCGTGGAAGGGATTTTATTTGCCTTCCAATCATTTTCGACTATCAAAAAAGGCACTAACCCTCTGAATTTCCAATCAAATGAGCCCTTTTTAAAGTTTCTATGACAATGTTTTCTATAAAAACCTTGTATGCCCCAGAGCATAAGTTACAACTCTTGCCCTGAGGGCTCTGAGGGGGTTATCATCCTCAAAGACCTAATTTCCAAATTTTTCAACGATGATGAACAAAATGGCTATCTCAAAATTTTGATTGCATGTGTTTGGGATAATGGTGGGCATGAGAAGGGGGTTAGGTGCCCTCCGATCACTTTCAACTTTTAAAAAGGGCACTAGCCATTTCAATTTCTAATCTTTGAAGTTTAGAAGAATGAGCCTTTTTTGAAGTTTCCACGACAAGGCTTTCTATAAAAACCTTATATGCGCCCAGGGCATAACTTACAACCATTGCCCTGAGGGCTCTGGGGGGGGGGAGGGTGTCATCCTCAAAGACCTAATTTCCAGAACTTTCAACTACGTTAAACAAAATGGCCATCTCATAATTTTGATTCAATGCGTTAGGGGAAATGGTGGGCATGAGCGGGGGGTTAGTTGCCCTCCAATCACTTTCGACTATTAAAAAGGGTACTAGCCCTTTGCATTTCCAATCGAATGAGCCCTTTTCCATGTTTCTACGACAACACTTTCAATAAAAACCGTATATGCCCTCAGGGAATAACTTACAACCCTTGCCCTGAGGGCTTTGGGGGGGGTAGTGTCCTCCTCAAAGACATAATTTCCAGATCTTTCAACTACGTAGACCAAAATGGTTATCTAAAAATTTTGATTGCATGTGTTTGGGGAAATTGTGGGCGTGGTAGAGGTGTTAGTTGCCTTCCAATCACTTTCGACTATCAAAAAGGGCACAAAGCCCCTCCAATTTCCAATCGAATGAGCCCTTTTCGAAGTTTCTACGACAACTCTTTCCATACGAAGTGCCCTGGTCTAAAGAAACCAAAAAATAATACATTGTGCCAACATCTTTCTTTTCTTAGGCAACGCTATTGGACTGCTAATGAAAGCAACGTGTACTTTGAACCTAATTGAAAACTATATTTATCTTGAATAGTGTGCTTGTATATTTTAAAACAACGACAAAAAATAAAACATAAATCATTATAATAATCAAGATGACTCGAAATAAATAATGAACATAAATTGAATATTTAATACAAAATATCATTCATTCCTAGAAACTCATCAATTAAAGATTTTAGTTCACTGTAATTTCTCATTTTCTATATTTTAAATATAAAAACAAATATTTGCAACATAATTCATCAGAGGCAACGATATAGCTTTGTCTATAGTACATAAGGCTTCAATGTTTTATCATTAATTTTTTGTATTTTTTTTCACAGAGGCACTTCATATGGAAGGGACGGTCGTATAAAATTTCGGAGGGGGATCATTCAATTAGAAATCAGAAATTCTAGTGCCCTGTTTAAAAGTCAAGTGATAGGAAGGCAACAAGGCCACTTCAACTTCTTTTTGCCAAATGCTTCCAATAAAATTTTAAGACAATCATTTTTTTTTAAGATAGTTCAAAGATCAAATAACAAAAACTCTGGGTCGACACACCCCCCCCCAGGGCCCAGAAGAAGGCGTTGTAAGTTATGTCCTGGGGGCATAAATGGTTCTTATGGGATGGATGTTCGTATAAACTTCAGAGAGGGCTCATATAATTAGAAATTGAAATTTCTAGTTCACCTTTTAAGAGTCAAGAGATCCTAGGGCAACCAGCCTCCCGCCTCACGACCTTTTTTCCCCAAATACTCCGGTGTCAAACAAATACTCCGGTCAGAAAACCAAAACTCCGGTGTCAAAACAACCCCCACGGCCCGGGGGCAGGTATTGTAAGTTATGCCCTGTGGATATATATGGTTCTTATGGAAGGATACTCGTATAAACTTTATAGTGCTCATTTGATTGGAAATTGAAAGTTCTAGCTTACTTTTAAGAGTCAAAAGTGATCGGAGGCCAACTAGCCCCCCCCCCCCGTGCCCTTTTCTCTCCAAATGCATCAGAAAAAATTTTTGAGAAAGCCATTTTGTTGAAAATAGTTAAAACGTCGGATAACAAACTCGGTGTCGACACGACCCCCAAGGGCCCGAGAACAGGCGTTGTAAATTTTGCCCTTGGGGCATTTATGGTTCTTATGGAAGAGATGCTCATATAAACTTTAGAGAGAGAGCTCAATTGATTAGAAATTGAAAGTTCTATTTAATTTTTTAAGAGTCAAAAGTAATCGGAGGGCAGCTAGCCCCCTCTCCGACGACGTTTTCCCCCCAAATGCATCAGATAAAATTTTGATATAGCCATTTTATTAAAAATTGTTGAATATCAAATAAAAACAACTCTGCTGTCGAGTGGAAAAAGTTTTTTTTCCAGTAAGTAAAATTATTTGTAAAGTAAATAAAATTTTTTCTCTCTAATTATGAAAATGTGGACTATTAATGTAGGTAAGTGTAAACAAGTTTTTTTTTTTTTTTTTTTTTTAACTAGGAAGATTTGAGAGGGTTTTACTGTGTGTACTTTCACTTTACATACACCAGCCAGAAGTAACACTTGGACATCAGATGGTCGCTTTGTCGTGCCGAAATTTAGCTTCTTGGGTCAGAACCAGGCTTTTGTTCTGAAGGAAAAAAACTATTAAAAAACTCAAAATGCATTTCGAAAAATATAAGGAAGACATTTTTTTTGATATTCTACAATGAGCATCAACAGAAGCCATTGTTCAATGAAAATACAAATAAAGAACTAATTTTAAAAACTTAGGGTGGTGGGGAGAATACACCCCCATCCCAATTGATACTCCTAGCTTTAACTATTAGACAAAAACTGTAATAGTCTAAAATAAACAACAACAAGAAAATCCCAGCTAACTAAATATGATTTATTTCCTTCAAAAAATGAAGCAATTTCACTTACATATACTTGGAAGGGGAAACCCGATAAAAGTCATTCTTCAAAATGAAATCAAATATACCACAATCATAGTCAGGGTAAGCTTAAATAAGACAACTTAGGCAACATAGTGACATTCTTTACTAGCCTTCTACGTTTTCACCAGCTTACTGTAGCACACATTTAGCTTGATTACAAAGCTGATCAATCCAATTTAACTAAATGCACCAAGAAAGAGGTGAGTATTCCACATCTAAAGCAAATACTAGTAATACACAGTTAAGCAAGTAACCTCACATTTAGAAGGGTAATTGAGAGATCAACGAACCCAAGATGTGAATAAGTCACATATTGAAAATTCATGAAAAATATATAATTTAGGCTACATAAAGGGAGAGAGGAAGTTTTAAAGTAAAGTGGAATAATTTTAGGAATGTTATATGTAAGTATTCTAGTATTTTTAAAAAGTTTTTCCAGAATTACATAATGTTTCCTATTTAGGAGGCTAGCCACTAAACTAGCACCCTTGATCTATTATAGGGTCAGAGTTTTAGCTAAATATCTTCAAAGATCACGGAGTGGATAGAAGGGTATGTTTGACCTCTAATTTGATCTAAAGAGGAATTAAATATACAAACACCAACAATGGTGCAGTTACTTAAAGAAGATAAATTCCAAAATTACCTTATTAGCATTATGTCTTTAAACTTGTTTTCTGAATTTTAAAATAGATAGGACTTTGATAGTCTGAAGATTATGGACTAGTTCAAAAATATGCATAGATTCATCCATTTCACTCTTTTAGCAAATGTTAGAAAACATATATAGGCTAAATACAACTAATTGGAAATAATTTTTTTTAGCATCAAGTATAAATGAATGTCAATGTCACAAAATGAAATTAAAAACAAATAAATGGCATATAACTAGTATTTCTATGTAGATTTTAGGTTGGGTTTTTAGCACCAGACAGCAAGCACAACTTGCTTGTGCTTGCAGTCGGGTTAAGTTGTTTCCACTCAGCCAGCATCTGAACTAAGCTTTTAACGGTAAAATTCTACTTTAGTTACTTTTGGCTATCTTGGAAAGGAGTTGGGTTAGGAAAATGAAACTTTCAGGGATGGATGTACATGCTAAGGTTTGTCCCGGGAAGGTACTTTGAAGTACCTACCTCCACTCATCCCCCCCCCCCTCTATATAATGGTAAATTACTGCACATTACTAGTTGTTTTTAACTCATATTTCATCCTATATTACTATCATAAATATAAATCACTGCTTACCTTACACAACTTCTGCTTTTAACCTTGTTCATTAAAATATATTCCAAAATCCTATTTAAATCCTAAGCCATTTAATTTTCAACCCATGCTGACTTTCTTTATGGCATATGAAACCAGGTTTGTTGTGATGTCACACTTGCTTTATCAGACACCCTTACCCTTAAGGGTAGCAGGCACATGCCAAACAACTCTGTTGATAAGACCATTTAAACCGTATTAATTAGGGAAAGGATTTCACAAGAGAGATCAGTAAAAATAACCTAATCCTTTTTAGAGGACAAATTATGTCATGGGAAGATGTTTTTGAAATTCCCCTTCCACCTGAACTTAAAATTTTCTAAAATTCTACTTTAGAAGCTTTTAAAATATTTCTAAAGTACTAAAAGATAGAGTACTAAAAACATCAGAATCAACTTCAGAGGACACATTATATCACGGGAAGAGGTTTTTGAAATCACCCTTCCCCCCAAACTCAAAATTTTCCAAAATTCTACTTTAGAAGCTTTTTAAATATTTCTAAAGCGCTAAGACATAGAGTGCTAAAAACATCAGAATCGACATCAGAGGACACGTTATATCACGGGAAGAGGTTTTTAAAATCCCCCTTCCCCCCAAACTCAAAATTTTCCAAAATTCTACTTTAGAAGCTTTTTAAATATTTCTAAAGCGCTAAGACATAGAGTGCTAAAAACATCAGAATCGACTTCAGAGGACACGTTATATCACGGGAAGAGGTTTTTAAAATCCCCCTTCCCCCCAATCTCAAAATTTTCTAAAATTCTGCTTTAGGAGCTTTTTAAATATTTCTAAAGCACTAAGACATAGAGTGCTAAAAACATCAGAATCAACTTCAGAGGACACGTTATATCACGGGAAGAGGCTTTTAAAATCCCCCTTCTCCCCAAACTCAAAATTTTCTAAAATTCTACTTTAGGAGCTTTTTAAATATTTCTAAAGCGCTACAACATAGAGTGCTACAGGAAGAGGTTTTGAAAATCCTCCTTCCCCCCAAACTCAAAATTTTCCAAAATTCTACTTTAGAAGGTTTTTTTAAATATTTCTAAAGCGCTAAGACATAGAGCGCTACAAATATTGGAATCGACTTCAGAGGAAAAATTATGTTATGGGAAGATGTTTTTGAAATTCCCCTTCCCCCAAACTGAAAATTTTCCAAAATTTTACTTTTGAAGCTTTTTTCAATAGTTCTAAATTGCTAAGACATAGAGCGCTACAAACATCAGAATCAAACTTTAGAGGATAAATTATGTTATGGGAAGATGTTTTTGAAATCCCCCTTTCCCCCAAACTCAAAATTTTCCAAAATTCTATTTTAGAAGCTTTTAAAATATTTCTAAAACACTAATAGATAGAGTGCTAAAAACATCAGAATCAACTTCAGAGGACACGTTATATCACGGGAAGAGGTTTGAAAATCCCCCTTCCCTCCAAACTCAAAATTTTCCAAAGTTCTACTTTAGAAGCTTTTTTAAATATTTCTAAGGCGCTAAGACATAGCCCGCTACAAACATCAGAATCAACTTTAGAGGATAAATTATGTTATGGGAAGATATTTTTGAAAAACCCCTTCCCCCCAAACTCAAAATTTTCCAAAATTCTACTTTAGAAGCTTTTTAAATAATTCTAAAGCGCTAAGACATAGAGTGCTAAAAAACATCGGAATCGACTTCAGAGGACACGTTATATCACGGAAAGAGTTTTTAAAATCCCCCTTCCCCCCAATCTCAAAATTTTCCAAATTCTACTTTAGAAGCTTTTTTAAATATTTCTAAAGCGCTAAGACATAGAGCACTACAAACATCAGAGTCAACTTTAGAGGATAAATTATGTTATGGGAAGATATTTTTGAAATCCCCCTTCCCCCCAAACTCAAAATTTTCCAAAATTCTACTTTAGAAGCTTTTAAAATATTTCTAAAGCACTAATAGATAGAGTGCTAAAAACATCAGAATTGACTTCAGAGGACACGTTATATCACGGGAAGAGGTTTTGAAAATCCCCCTTCCCCCCAAACTCAAAATTTTCCAAAATTCTACTTTAGAAGCTTTTAAAATATTTCTAAAGCACTAATAGATAGAGTGCTAAAAACATCAGAATCGACTTCAGAGGACACGTTATATCATGGGAAGAGGTTTTGAAAATCCCCCTTCCCCCCAAACTCAAAATTTTCCAAAATTCTACTTTAGAAGCTTTTCTAAATATTTCTAAAGCGCTAAGACATAGAGCGCTACAAACATCAGAATCAACTTTAGAGGATAAATTATGTTATGGGAAGATATTTTTGAAATCCCCCTTCCCCCCAAACTCAAAATTTTCCAAAATTCTACTTTAGAAGCTTTTAAAATAATTTTAAAGCACTAATAGATAGAGTGCTAAAACATCAGAATCGACTTCAGAGGACACGTTATATGAAGGGAAGAGGTTTTGAAAATCCCCCTTCCCCCCAAACTCAAAATTTTCCAAAATTCTACTTTAGAATCTTTTTTAAATATTTCTAAAGCGCTAAGACATAGTAGAGCGCAACTAACATCAGAATCAACTTTAGAGGATAAATTATGTTATGGGAAGATATTTTTGAAATCCCCCTTCCCCCCAAACTCAAAATTTTCCAAAATTCTACTTTAGAAGCTTTTAAAATATTTCTAAAGCACTAATAGATAGAGTGCTAAAAACATCAGAATCGACCTCAGAGGACACGTTATATCACGGGAAGAGGTTTTGAAAATCCCCTTTCCCCCCAAACTCAAAATTTTCCAAAATGCTACTTTAGAAGCTTTTAAAATATTTCTAAAGCACTAATAGATAGAGTGCTAAAAACATCAGAATCGACTTCAGAGGACACGTTATATCACGGGAAGAGGTTTTGAAATCCCCCTTCCCCCCAAACTCAAAATTTTCCAAAATTCTACTTTAGAAGCTTTTAAAATGTTTCTAAAGCACTAATAGATAGAGCATTACAAACATCAGAATCGACTTAAGAGGACAAGTTATGTCATGGGAAGATGTGTTTTAAATCCTCCTTTGCCCCAAACTCAAAATTTTCCAAAATTTTACTTTAGAAGCTTTTTTAAATATTTCTAAAGCGCTAAGACATAGAGCGCTACAACATCGGAATCGACTTCAGAGGACAAATTATAAAAATTTTCTTGCGAGGATGCAAAGGTTAGCTGAAAGGAGATTTGATAGCAGGAGGAAGGGGAGGGCGGGGGCGGTGGTCAGCAACCTGGTGGCGGTGCCCCTGCTTATACTAATCTAAGCTGACCATTTTGTTGCAACGTGTTGCACCAGAATAATACTCTAAATTTGGTTGATAAATTGCCTGTCTAACAAATTTGTCTGAGTTAGGTTATGTATTTAATGTATGCTATGATTTACCCCCCCACCCCCTAATGTGCAAATATATAGCCCCAAATTTGTTTTCCGTTGCTATAACTCACAAATTTTTAAGGTCATTCAAAGTTTTAGAAATCCCCCTTACCATTCATCCCATTCCCCCTTCATACTCTAAAATCTGGTTGATAATTTGAAAAGCCTTATTTTCCATGGGGGTATTTTTTTGGGGGGGGGGATTTTCTGTGAGGATATTTCCCGTGGGGGGGCATTTTCCGTGGGGAGGTATTTTCCGGGGGAGATTTTCCGGCGGGTATTCGCCAAGTACCACAAATTTGATGGTATGAGTTTTATTAAAATCTTTGACTTTTAGGGGTTGTTTCCCCTTTTACGAAACACAGACAAATTTGTTAGACAGGCAATTTATCAACCAGATTTTAGAGTATTATTCTGGTGCAACACGTTGCAACAAAATTGTCAGCTTAGATTAGTATAAGCAGGGGCACCGCGAGCAGGTTGCTGACCACCGCCCCGCCCTCCTCCCTCCTCCCGCTATCAAATCTCCTTTCAGCTAACCTTTGCACCCTCGAAAGAAAATTTCTATATAAGTTCCAACATTTTTTACATATTTTAAATCACGGATGTAAAAAAGAAAAGCAAAATTTTTCAACATTATAGGATTAAGCTATTTGAATATGTTTTATGTGGTTACCCAACTCAAAATGTTAAGGGGTTTCCAAAAAAAATAATCAAAATGAATATAGATTATTTGGTACTTGTGCATTATAAATAACCCACTACTATAGACTGTACAAGGAAACCAGACGTGATTTCTTATTGCGTTTACAATATTTAAACTGTTGTTTTTTTTGGGTTTAGGGAGGGAAACAGGTACCTGGGTTAGGTTACGTATTTAATATATGCTATGATTTACCCCCCATCCCCTAATGTGCAAATATATAGCCCAAATTTGTTTCTAAACTATTATATTTTCATCCTATTTTATTTTATTTCATTAGCAGTAACCAAACTTAACTTCTTTCGTGCATAGTGGTGGGTTATTTATAATGCACAAGTACCGAATAATCTATAGTCAAATATGTACTTCTGCCCCCTCTCTCCCCCTCCCTATTTACACTTTAATAACGTCTCGTAGCTTCAAGAATGAAGATTGCTACACTAAACTATTTGGACAAAAACATTTGAATTGCTTTAAGAACAAATGGGGTTAGATACCGTAAATTGCCAAATTTTCTGTTACAATGTTTTAAACATTAATTAGTAAATAATACTCATAAAAAACAAATTAGTTGGGGTTATAAAGCTCCGATGTATATATTTCATGAAATGGTGCATTCTCAAGGAGATTGAATATTTTTTTTTGAAATAGTGCTCTGCTAGATATCCTTCCATATGTTCTTCTCTTCTGCCATATCTGGGTATATTGTCTCGAACGTCACGCCAGTGTCTTTCGATGTTTTGTGTGTGAGCACCTGTTGCAGGGTCAACAAAATTTATACTGTGGTTGACGTGTAAATGTTGATAGCCCTGGCTAGCCAGGCAATCTTAGGCCCTCCAACAGTCGCTGATAATTGTTGTCCCTGGCAGGATTCGGTTTTGGATAATTCCCAACAACGTGGCACTACTTCTATCTGGCACAGAAACCATAAATGAATTACCAGTTCCTTGCTCTATTCCACCAAATACCCATTTACCCTTGATGCAAATATCCTAGTGTTGAGCCTACATGGTTGACCCAACGATTCCGCTTGTTTAGTCACAGGTTGCATAAATTTAACTTTGACAGAAATTTTGAGTTTGGGGGGAAGGGGGATTTCAAAAATATCTTCCCATAACATAATTTATCCTCTAAAGTTGATTCTGATGTTTGTAGCGCTCTATGTCTTTGCGCTTTAGAAATATTTAAAAAAGCTTCTAAAGTAAAATTTTGAGTTTGGGGGGAAAGGGGATTTTCAAAAACCTTTTCCCGTGATATAACGTGTCCTCTGAAGTCGATTCTGATGTTTTTAGCACTCTATCTATTAGTGCTTTAGAAATATTTTAAAAGCTTCTAAAGTAGAATTTTGGAAAATTTGAGTTTGGGGGGAAGGGAGATTTCAAAAAAAACATCTTCCTATGACATAAATTGTCCTCTAAAGTTGATTCTGATGTCTGTAGTGCTCTATTTCGTAGCGCTTTAGAAATATTTAAAATATTTTAAAAGCTTCTAAAGTAGAATTTTGGGCAAAATTTGAGTTTGGGGGGAGGGGGATTTCAAAAACATCTTCCCGTGATATAATGTGTCCTTTGAAGTCGATTCTGATGTTTTTAGCACTGTATCTTTTAGTACTTTAGAAATATTTTAAAAGCTTCTAAAGTAGAATTTTAGAAAATTTTTAGTTTGGGGGGAAGGTTTTGAAAATCCTCCTTGAAGGAGGATTTTCAAAACCTCTTCCCGTAGCACTCTATGTTTTAGCGCTTCAGAAATATTTAAAAAGCTCCTAAAGTAGAATTTTAGAAAATTTTGAGTTTGGGGGGAAGGGTGATTTTCAAAACCTCTTCCCGTGATATAACGTGTCCTCTGAAGTCGATTCTGATGATTTCAACACTCTATCTATTAGCGCTTTAGAAATATTTAAAAGCTTCTAAAGTAGAATTTTGGAAAATTTTGAGTTTGGGGGGAAGGGAGATTTCAAAAACATCTTCCCATGACATAAATTGTCCTCTAAAGTTGATTCTGATGTCTGTAGTGCTCTATTTCGTAGCGCTTTAGAAATATTTAAAATATTTTAAAAGCTTCTAAAGTAGAATTTTGGCAAAATTTTGAGTTTGGGGGGAGGGGAGATTTCAAAAACATCTTCCCGTGATATAATGTGTCCTTTGAAGTCGATTCTGATGTTTTTAGCACTGTATCTTTTAGTACTTTAGAAATATTTTAAAAGCTTCTAAAGTAGAATTTTAGAAAATTTTTAGTTGGGGGGAAGGGTGATTTCAAAACCTCTTCCCGTGATATAACGTGTCCTCTGAAGTCGATTCTGATTTTTTTAGTACTCTATGTCTTAGCGCTCTAGAATTATTTAAAAAGCTTCTAAAGTAGAATTTTGGAAAATTTTGAGTTTGGGGGGAAGGGAGATTTCAAAAACATCTTCCTATGACATAAATTGTCCTCTAAAGTTGATTCTGATGTCTGTAGCGCTCTATGTCGTAGTGCTTTAGAAATAATTAAAATATTTTAAAAGCTTCTAAAGTAGAATTTTGAAAAATTTTGAGTTTGGGGGGAGGGGGGATTTCAAAAACATCTTCCCGTGATATAATGTATCCTCTGAAGTCGATTCTGATGTTTTTAGCACTGTATCTTTTAGTACTTTAGAAATATTTTACAAGCTTCTAAAGTAGAATTTTAGAAAATTTTGAGTTTGGGGGGAAGGGTGCTTTCAAAAACCTCTTCCCGTGATATAACGTGTCCTCTGAAGTCGATTCTGATGTTTTTAGCACTCTATGTCTTAGTGCTTTAGAAAATTTTAAAAAGCTCCTAAAGCAGAATTTTTGAAAATTTTGAGATTGGGGGAAGGGGGATTTTTAAAACCTCTTCCCGTGATATAACGTGTCCTCTGAAGTCGATTCTGATGTTTTAGCACTCTATTAATGCTTTAGAAATATTTTAAAAGCTTCTAAAGTAGAATTTTGGAAAATTTTGAGTTTGGGGGAAGGGGGATTTCAAAAATATCTTCCCATAACATAATTTATCCTCTAAAGTTGATTCTGATGTTTGTGGCGCTCTATAACTTAGCGCTTTAGAAATATTTAAAAAAGCTTCTAAAGTAGAATTTTGGAAAATTTTGAGTTTAGGGGGAAGGGGGATTTTCAAAACCTCTTCCCGTGATATAACGTGTCCTCTGAAGTCGATTCTGATGTTTTTAGCACTCTATCTATTAGTGCTTTAGAAATATTTTAAAAGCTTCTAAAATAGAATTTTGGAAAAATTTTGAGTTTGGGGGGAAGGGGGATTTCAAAAAACATCTTCCCATAACATAATTTATCCTCTAAAGTTGATTCTGATGTTTGTAGCGCTCTATGTCTTAGCGCTTTAGAACTATTGAAAAAAGCTTCGAAAGTAAAATTTTGGAAAATTTTGAGTTTGGGGGGAAGGGGATTTCAAAACCTTTTCCCGTGATATAACGTGTCCTCTGAAGTCGATTCGGATGTTTTTAGCACTCTATCTATTAGTGCTTTAGAAATATTTTAAAAGCTTCTAAAGTAGAATTTTGGAAAATTTTGAGTTTGGGGGGAAGGGGGATTTCAAAAACATCTTCCCATGACATAAATTGTCCTCTAAAGTTGATTCTGATGTCTGTAGCGCTCTATGTCGTAGCGCTTTAGAAATATTTAAAATATTTTAAAAGCTTCTAAAGTAGAATTTTGAAAAATTTTGAGTTTGGGGGGAAGGGAGATTTCAAAAAACATCTTCCCATGACATAAATTGTCCTCTAAAGTTGATTCTGATGTCTGTAGCGCTCTATGTCGTAGCGCTTTAGAAATATTTAAAATATCTTAAAAGCTTCTAAAGTAGAATTTTGAAAAATTTTGAGTTTGGGGGGAGGGGGGATTTCAAAAACATCTTCCCGTGATATAATGTGTTCTCTGAAGTCGATTCTGATGTTTTTAGCACTGTATCTTTTAGTACTTTAGAAATATTTTAAAAGCTTCTAAAGTAGAATTTTAGAAAATTTTGAGTTTGGGGGGAAGGGTGATTTCAAAAACCTCTTCCCGTGATATAACGTGTCCTCTGAAGTCGATTCTGATGTTTTTAGCACTCTATGTCTTAGTGCTTTAGAAATATTTAAAAAGCTCCTAAAGCAGAATTTTTGAAAATTTTGAGATTGGGGGGAAGGGGGATTTTAAAAACCTCTTCCCGTGATATAACGTGTCCTCTGAAGTCGATTCTGATGTTTTTAGTACTCTATGTCTTAGCGCTTTAGAAATATTTAAAAAGCTTCTAAAGTAGAATTTTGGGAAATTTTGAGTTTGGGGGAAGGGAGATTTCAAAAACATCTTCCCATGACATAAATTGTCCTCTAAAGTTGATTCTGATGTCTGTAGTGCTCTATTTCGTAGCGCTTTAGAAATATTTAAAAATATTTTAAAAGCTTCTAAAGTAGAATTTTGGCAAAATTTTGAGTTTGGGGGAGGGGGATTTCAAAAACATCTTCCCGTGATATAATGTGTCCTTTGAAGTCGATTCTGATGTTTTTAGCACTGTATCTTTTAGTACTTTAGAAATATTTTAAAAGCTTCTAAATTAGAATTTTAGAAAATTTTGAGTTTGGGGGGAAGGGTGATTTCAAAAACCTCTTCCCGTGATATAACGTGTCCTCTGAAGTCGATTCTGATGTTTTTAGCACTCTATGTCTTAGTGCTTTAGAAATATTTAAAAAGCTCCTAAAGCAGAATTTTAGAAAATTTTGAGATTGGGGGGAAGGGGGATTTTAAAAACCTCTTCCCGTGATATAACGTTGTCCTCTGAAGTCGATTCTGATGTTTTTAGTACTCTATGTCTTAGCGCTTTAGAAATATTTAAAAAGCTTCTAAAGTAGAATTTTGGAAAAATTTTGAGTTGGGGGGGGAAGGGAGATTTCAAAAACATCTCCCCATGACATAAATTGTCCTCTAAAGTTGATTCTGATGTCTGTAGTGCTCTATTTCGTAGCGCTTTAGAAATATTTAAAATATTTTAAAAGCTTCTAAAGTAGAATTTTGGCAAATTTTGAGTTTGGGGGAGGGGGGATTTCAAAAAAACATCTTCCCGTGATATAATGTGTCCTTTGAAGTCGATTCTGATGTTTTTAGCACTGTATCTTTTAGTACTTTAGAAATATTTTTAAAAGCTTCTAAAGTAGAATTTTAGAAAATTTTTAGTTTGGGGGGAAGGGTGATT
>CM051267.1:52870406-52927906 GCA_027921565.1 Artemia sinica
CAAAACCATTATTAAGTCCCTGCATAAGAAGGGTAATAAGAGTGAGTGAGGTAATTATAGAGTCATTAGCCTGGTTTCAAAAGATAGCAAATTATTTAGTATGATGATAGATTTTAGACTTACAGACGATGGAGACAAAGTTTTAAGAAAAGAACATTGCGGTTTTAGGAAAGGTAGAGGATGCGTCGACCAGATTTTCACCTTTAGGTTAATAATTGAGCTTTAATAATTTTTATTAGGTTAATAATTGTTAAGGTAGGAAATGAGGTCAGTAGCTGGTTTCAAATTGAATCAGGAGTTAAGCAGGGTTGTGTTCTATCTCCATCTATATGGATCATTTTGATGGACTTCTTAAGGTTATCTTAGGACTATCTTAAGGTTAATGGAAAAACACTAAATCTAATGGGGAAGTAAAACTTTCCTGGAGCAATTATACTGATGATGTCAGCATCCTAGATGAAAGTGTGAGCAAATGAATGAACAGTTCAGATTTGTGAGTTTAGGGTGTTAGAATAGGTTTAAATAATTTCTGAGACCACACTGGCTAATCATGATAAACAAAAAATCGCGAAGAAAGGAAACGAGGACAATTAACAGCCAGTGAAAAAATTGAAAAATTATGCAAATATTTCGGTCAAGACCTCCGCTTGACCGTCCTCAGTGCAGAATAAAACTGATAAAAATATAAAAACCAAACCTTAAAATAAAAACACGAAACTAAAATTGTACGACCCTTTCCTAGTAACGGTTTCCTTTCACCGTTACTAGGAAAGGGTCGTACAATTTTAGTTTCGTGTTTTATTTTAAGGTTTGGTTTTTATATTTTTATCAGTTTTATTCTGCACTGAGGACGGTCAAGCGGAGGTCTTGACCGAAATATTTGCATAATTTTTCAATTTTTTTCACTGGCTGTTAATTGTCCTCGTTTCCTTTCTTCGCGATTTTTGTTTATTAGAATAGGTTTGAAAATTAATGTTAAGAAGACTTAAGCCGCTAAGACTAGGAACAAGTGAAGATGAAAAGGCGACATTCGGTAACGAAAAGAGCGACCAAGTGAACAGCTTCACTTGCCTGGGTAGTATTATTAGTAAAGACGGTGGGTGCAGTGACGACGTTAAAAGTAGAATAGCCAAGGCTCAGGGTATTTTTTTCACAGTTAAAAAAAGTTTGGAAGAATGGGAAGACACGCCTGCAAACCAAGATTAGGATATTCCAAGCTACAGTGATGACAGTGATCAAACATAGTTCTGGAGCATGGGCGCTCTAAAAAATGGATAAAGACTCGCTAGATGTTTTGCAGAGAAATTGCCTAAGAATTGTTTTTGGTTTTCCGACGACTGACCGTATTTGAAACAAAAGGCTCTACGAAAGTGTGGTTCAATCCCGCTTTCTAGGGCTATAATGAAAGAAAGGTTGAGATGGCTAGGGCACGTTCTGCAGATGAAGGATGGGATTGCCAAAAATTGTCCTCTTTGACCAACCATCTAGACCTAAACAGAAGCAGGTCATGCTCGGTTGGGGTGGTAGGAAGTTGTACGGAAAGATATAAGGAAAATGAGAACTTCATGAGAGGGCGTAAAGAGGGAGATTTTGAAGAGTTGGGGATTGAGGGGGAGCGTGTGTAACTGTTTTGGCCTCGGGTGGTTTGATGCTGTGGCGGGTTGTAAGTAGTTTGTAGTTGTAATCCTGTAAATTACATGTTTTTTTTTGGCAAGACCGAGAATTTTTTCTTCAACTTATAATTCATTTTTTTTTTTTTTTTGATGGCCTAGGTACTTTATGGCTCGCCGCATACAATTGCAGAAATATTCTTATTTGAAATTTATATATATATATATATATATATATATATATATATATATATATATATATATATATATATATATATATATATATATATATATATATATATATATATATATATATATATATATATATATATCTATATATATATATATATATATATTATATATATATATATATATAAATGTATATTATAAATTATGTTCTTCTTTTGGGAACAATTTTATTATATAAGAGAAACTAACAAAGAACCATAACATATTTTGAGGTTACCCCCAGGTCACAATTTACTTTTTTCGTATTTTCCTCCCCACCCCCTCCTTACCAAACAAAAAATTCCTTCTTCTGAGGTTGGTCCAAGTTCACCTCCTTTCCCATGGGGAGAGCATGAGTACACCAATGGCACTTGCAAGATGCAAGATCTCAAAGCTCATTCCCAGCATAAGAATAAATAATAGGGCCGTTTTTAGCACTAAGATCTTGCATCTTTCTGCAAAGATTATTGTTTTTTAACCCATCTTTGTTCTAAGATCATATAGCTCACTGATGTTAGCAAAAAGTGTGAAGGAACGCCACTGTTCTGCTATATAGAACAATGATGAGAGAAATTTGATGATATACTCATCGTTGTTCTCAGACCGCTGATCAGAGCAGAATGATGAAAGACGTTTACATAAAAACGACAAAAGATGTAAGATCGTAGCACATTGATGAGTGAAAAAACAGGCCTTATCCATTGTTGCGTTTCTAAAAGCAATCAATGAGAATGATACGCAAAACATGATTACAATAACCAGTTATTATAAACTAAACCTGGCATGCTTCTGCCGACGTTTATACCATAATTCTTACTAGTACAAGACCCATTAACAATGAATTCTAATTGATTTAAAGGTCATTTATTGTTTTATGATATTTAAAAAGTTTTCATTTTCAGTCTTGACCTTCTTCTTTAGTTGTATCAAAACCTGCTTATCTTTTTGTGAATTCATTTATTTTTGCATTATGATATTAAAATAAATAAAAAAATTGACCTTGTAAAAAATCACATATTTTCTTCCAATTTTGGGTTTATTGTTGTTTTTTGCGTCCAGTACTTTTATTTATATTAGCTTCTTGTTATATACGAAAAAAAATTAAGCAAAAGAAAAAAACGGGTTTTTAATTTTAAAAAAGCAGTGAAACAAAAATCAGTGAAGCAGTGAAACAGTCTTGATGCCTGCAAAGTACTTGATTTTAATTCAAAATCATTTTAATTGCAGGCATCAAGACATTGTAGAAAAAGCCAAGACAGATAGTCCGAGTGATTTAGAGACAAAATTGGGATAAGCCCTTTTTAGGATTGTATAAAAATGATGTCATTTCTTTTGTTGATAGATAAGTCTATCTATCATCCGTCCATATGTCATTCCTAGGGCAGAAGTAAGGTAGATAGTCATAGATTTAACGGATGAAAGATTGGATTGATTTTGGGTTGATGCGTGACAGACAATGTCCACTGGACTTGTATGCAAAATCTGAGACTGAATTTGCTGGGACTCACAGCGGCGAACAAGTGAAACCTAAGCCTAATAAGCTTGGCCGCTGGTAGTCTAAAGGTGGAATACCGTGTCATAGGATTGACACATGACCAACAAGTCCCCCTGGACTTGCAGGTGACCCCACACCATGTTACACGTTACCTCACCCCCCTAATGTGCAAATATATAGCTTATATTATGTGTTTACCATCTATTATATCCCTTCTCTTTGTCTTGTCTCACTCTAAGCTGAAATAAACTAACGAAAAAAAACGCCTCTACAATGCGTCAATGGATGAACAACTTGAGTGATCGGGGCTATATTATACAAGTACCTTCGTATTCATTCGTAGACATAAAAATTATTTAATTTTTATTTCATAAAGAGGAAGAATACTGATTTTACTACTACTAAACCTCACCGCACTACCAAGCAGCTCGAGGCCCACACCGCTACGTACGCTCCTATTCCATCATAATCTATTCATAGCCTCCCTCTTTACAGCCTCCTTGGAAGTTCACGTTTCTCTTAAATCTTTCTTTACCACATCCTCTTACACAAACCGAGGACGCAAAACAACTCAAAATAATCTGTTGGCAATTTCCCTGGAAAACATTTAGCAAATCTTCCTCCATTTTTCAGAGCGTCCATGCTTCAGAACCATGGATAAGATAAGATTTATTGCAAAAAGCCTGTGGGCCATAGCAACATATAATACAGTCTACAAACAAAGCTCAGGAACAAAATACAACTTTAGATAATAAAATCAAAAAAGAAAAAAAGAACAACAAATAAAGAAAAAAAAGAACAAGAAAACGACAAAAAAGAAACACATCAAGGTTCAACATTTCAACCAACAAACACTAATCATAATAAAATTCAAATCCTAAAAAACGTAACAAGCTATCTCCCCCCTCAAACATGATTCTCTATGTTTAATCCCTAAACGAAGAAACTTACACAACTGTTTAATAGAACATGCTTTCCTCTCAGCCATCCGCTCAATTAACCAGCATTCCCTCCCAAAGACTCGTCCAAATATTCATTCTGCAACTCAGACAGCTCTTCACACTCGGATACAAAATGAAATAAGTTTTCACTCACACATCCACATATTGGGCAAAAATAAGGGCCAGTCGCCAGCCAAAACTTCCCCAAAAATTTCCTTCTCTCACCTAAATCCAAACTATCCCCTCTTACCTACAATAAATTCTTCAAATCCTTTTTATTCAACCCAAATTTAAAATAAAACCTCCTCCCCCCAGCAGTCTTAAGCTTGGGAGTAAAGCCTCAAAGACATAGATTGGTCCTTATGAGCTTGCCACTCTTGGATTTCAAGGTCATTTAGAATTCGCTGGACTTCCTTCCATACTGACACAGTTTCACCCATAGGGCTTTTTTCCTTCATTCCTCACCTCCGAAAGGCCACAAAGGTCCAGTATTTTCTTGACCTGATTTGGCCATGAATCACGTCTACCGTCCTTCAAGCTCTCCAAATAAGCTGACTTAAGAAGCCGAACTCTAGACAGCCTAATTAACTTCTCCCATAATTTTACCATTCTAACCAATATAACACTCCTTAAACTGAAAAGCCCCAAATCCCGTTTCAGTAAGTACCACTGAACTAAATGAATCCCTCAAGCCTAAAATTCTCTCAAATATCTTAGCTTAACTACTTCTAGCTTAGCTGCTTTAGCAAAACCCTAAACCTCAGAGCCCCAGCCCCAATGTAGGGTAGAAGCTATTTTTGTCTGGAAAACTCTTTTCTGGATCCTCTGTCACCTAGCTGACCTAAATTACTTCTCAAAAGCATATTTATAAGCCTATTACCCCTTAATTTACAATCTTCTACATGCCTAGACATCCCTCTTAATGCACTAAACTTAACACCCAAATAAACAAATTCTTCTTTCACCTCTAACATCTTTCCTCCAAAAATAAATTGAACCTCTGAATCAACATCTCCTTTACTCCTAAATACTAATAGTACTGACTTCTTAGCGCTCAACTCTAAATCCTTCTTTTCTAAATAATTTTTTTATTATATCTAATTGATTCTGAAGATTATCTCTACTATCCGCCATTAGAGCTATGTCATCCACGAATAACATGCATAATAGCCTAAACCAATTCAATGCTTCCAATATTCTAACCTTGGTTCCCAGCCCTATCTTCTTACTCTTCCAAACTTTTTTCAACAGTGAAAAACACCCTAGGCCTTTGCAAGACACTAATTATTGTTCAAAGAAATTTCACATTAAAAAAGAGGTTTTGAAAAGATTCTAGGTAGGGGGTCATCCTTTTACAAGAGTCTAAGCGCAGAGTATCAAACCACGTATGGAAAGATAAAATCATTTTTGTTTTGTTTTCATTAAGCAAGAAAATTATAAGAACAGAACTTGCTACGAAGAGACTTGGATTTTGGCAAAAATATCACTGAAACTGAAAAAATAAATAAATAAATAATATATAGACATAAAATAAATAATAGATATAAAAAATAAATAACAAATAAATAAACAGAGGTAAGTATTTTGGGTCAGAATGGAAGGCATTTCGTCGTTATTATGCCTTAAGTTCGTATTTCTGTCACACTTCTAAGATAATTGCCAAAATACGTTTGTAAAGCTGTCCTCAAGTAGAGAACTAGCATGGCATTGTAGGTTATAAAAAATAAAAAAAAAACTTCAAAATTTGTTCGTATGCATTTTTGTTCCGTTTTGATGAGTTGGACAAAATATGGGGGGGTCAAACCCGGTAGCTTAAAGTTTGTTTTGGTACTTGTCTAGAATCCGGTAAGTGCAAAGATCAGATAGGATAATAACCGGTTAGTCTCCAATGTATAGTGATTGAAGAAAGGGTTTGTCACTCCGGGAACTATATTCAAAAACGTTAGTTTTTTTGGGATTTAGGGGGACTAAAAGGTACCTATGTTGGGTTAGGTTAGGTTACGTATTCAATATATGCTATGCTTTATCCCCACCCCCACCCCCCCCATCCCCTAAATATATAGCCCAATTTTGTTACTAAACTATTATCTTTTTATCCTATTTTGTTTTATTTCATTAGCATTAACAAAAAATTCACTTCTTGCATGCTTACCGGATTCTAGACAAGTACCTTTGTTTTAGTTTTTGTTTTATTTTGCTGAGGATAGCTATGGTTCATAAAGCCAAAATATTTGCCGATGTTTAATCTCAATAATTGTCTTTGAAAAATAAGTCCCCAACGGTAAGCAAAACCCTTAAAATTGTTTTTTAACCTGACAATTAGTTGAAATAATGTCTTGTGACATAGATGGAGTTCTATAAATAACCCATACCCCCATCTACCATCTACCAACAAGGATTCGTTTGACAATTTTATGAAAAGTGTTGCATCCAACTTAATACTGAAGCAGTTCACTGTGTTTTGCAACGAAATTATACAAAAAAATACAAAGAAAATTCGATTCTATGAATCAAACATGTGCCTTTCAATCAGAAAGACCTAGTCTTGACTCAAGGAAATGGGTCATCTCCATTAAAAGCTCCGAAAAATATCTCTTAACTTCACTTCGATCAAGATACTTCTAGGACATTTACCAAAATGTGTTTGTAAAGCTGTTCTCAATTAGAGGACCAGTAAGGCAATGTAGGTCCAACCACACTTTGATTCTTCTTATCCTCCTGAGACCTGACCATAGAAATACTTTTCTGATTATGTTCATTTCTTTGTAGTTGACTTAAAAAAAATCATTTTGACCATTGATCAACTAAAAAAAAGTTGACCCCCCTCCCTCCCTCTGGAGGATGTCCACAGGTGTGGACATTGGGTCCCTATCGAGCTAAGAGTATAGTAAAAATCTGTGTTTCGTCTATTAAAAGAGATATGTCAAAACGTTGAAAACAAAACATTACTCTTCATGAAATTTCTTGAAGCAGTTGTTGTCTCGTGTCAAGCAGAGAATGATTTTACACTGCGAGCACATCCATCTTGACCTTTTGCAGCATCGTGGCCTTCTGCATCGGGCTGCATTCACCAAGTCACAAAATTCTGGTAGATGCAGTGCAGCTCTGGCATATGGTGGAGGGATTGGCCTCTTTTTCTCACTCAAAACACGGTGTTGAGTTTCACCCAATGGCTCTTCGTTGCTATTTTCTTGAACTCGTGACTCCGATCTTCCAGAATTGAGCAAAAACTCGGCCACGTTGAAACGAAGATCAATGAGGTGTTTGAGGTCACCAGAAACTTCTGGGCCATGGCCTTTCAGCTCATGAAATGCATTGGCTAGTGCAGCATCCACAAAATGATGAAACAGACGCACAGTCCATTTTTTAGTTGGCGTCTCAAATCGGTAATAGCTGACCATGCGGTCCACAAGGTCGACCCCACACATGTAGGTGTTGAAGTCGGAGACTACTTGTGGACATTTGACCTGCACGTAAGACCCCTGGCACTTGTCATACCGTTTGACCTCTGTCTCCTCTTCTATACCTTTGCAGTTTGAAGACAGGAGAACCACTTTGTTATCATACCACTGGGTCACGGCTACTTTTCTATCTGAGCGCACAGACATGACAGAGGTTCCTCTGCCCTTTCTTTTTATTTCTGTTTCGGTAAAAAGCGTTGGGCCGTTAGCACCCAAACGGTTCTTCATGATAGCTCCGGTCGCATTTATTTTTCTTTCAGCCAGCATGTCGAGGAGCTTAACAGACGAGAAGAATCGGTCAAAATAGAGGTATGTACCTTCTGGTAGGGTCTCAGACAAGCGCAGTACGATCCCAGCTGACAAGCCATGTGCTACCAGCTGTTCTCCCAGGGTGGTGGCTCCCTGGTAGATTTGGAAGTCAAGTATCAGCCCTGAGGAGCTGGCAAGGACAAAATTCTTTAATCCAACCGGATTGGGGCTTGTTAGGGACATATTGCTTGAGAGTCGACATACCCTGGAAGGGTATCATCTGTTTGTCAATTGAACAGTTCCTGTCACGTGGCAACTGGAGACAGATATTCCTGAAGTTGTCAAGAATCGGCTGCACCTTCCAAAGCCTATTTTTGTTTTTTTTTTTCGTCTGAGATTTCTGAAACAAACAACGAACTTCAGGTTTGACCGGATTGTGAAGAATCTGTCTCGAGTCATCTTTTGTGATATGGCTTCCACCCTAAACTTCCCAGACCAGTACATGCGGATCCGAGGAAACTTGAGGTTCCCCCTCAGGATGACAATGCCAACAAAATTTTCAGCTCGTCTGGAGTTACATTCAAGCTTTTGTGGTGGGCCAACTGATAGTTGTAGTTCATGCAAAAAGAATATTGCAAAAAGAATTGTTCTGTACTCCAATCGTCGTGGTCCTGGAAATGAGCGGGGCCCATGTCCGGGCCACGATGATTATCGAACCGCCGAGACTTCCTCCAGGACAAGGTTGCTGCTACTTTGTCAGCCTTCAAGCGTTTGGCACGGGTTGCTAAGGGTACGTCATCATCAGATTCTTCATTTTCAACATCTGGAAGAACAGCATAACTGTTTGATGATGGAATGGCTGCTACAGCTGGTTCACCATCACATTCTGAAGACGACAAGGAGATTTTTTATCCATTCCTCATCATCATCTAAATCAGAGAGGTCCAGGTCACTCTCATCGAGCATTCCAAGGGCGTCATCAAGGGAAACTACAATAAAGGAACAGGTTCAGTAAGCTTGAAACTAAAAGCTAGATAGATAGATAGATAGATAGATAGATAGAGATTGGCAAAAGAACTATCACAAACCCTAGTGGACCAAATTTGCATTTCTTAGTAAAAAAAAAAATACAATAACAAAATAATACAATAACAACACATAGTTACCACTGTAACGAAAACACGACAGGTAACAGTCAGAAAACACAAAATACAAAAAGTCATAAATATAGGTCATAACTATAAAATATTTTTAAGGTCATAAAATAAAAAGATAAAAAGGGTAACAAATAAAATAACCAAATATTCAACAATGAAAAAATAATATATACAAAATAGTTTAATTTTTAGCAGACTTACGGGTTGTGATTTTGGTTGATTTTTTTTGTAAAAAGGGAATAAAAGTTTTTTATAAAGTAAGGAAGAAAAGGGTATGGGAGACAGAATGGGGGTGGGTAGGGACACTTTACGGGGGTGGCGATTTCTTATGGGTGAGTGGCGGCTAGGTTGTTGCCAATTTTGTAAATAAAACAATCATTGGCTTCTGCTATCCCCATTAAAATCAAGATTTGAACTACAAAAATCAATCCCAGGTTTTTACTCCATTGGAACCGCCTGTCCACAGACGTGGACATGGAGGTTTTTCCAAGTTCCAAAAGATGGCACTTATCAAACTAACTGCTTATAAAACTATCTAAGTACTGTCTACAATCAAGAGAGTACACCTGATTTTTCTCAGAACTCGTTCTCACCACTTTCTTTTTTTTTTCTTTTTTCTTACCTTTGCTTTTTTTCATCTCCTTATTTTGGCCTTTTCTAGTTTGTAAAAACACCACTAAAAGTCGCAGAAACTTTCTGAAAAAAATCGTAGATGGCTTTCAAGGTCCAAAAAGCACGTTGAAACAACGAAATCTTTGCTAGATGGCGAGGCCTTTGCACAAAAAATATTTTATGGGGGTGTCCACAGACGTGGACACCAGGTCCCAGGAGGTTATCTATGTTGGTTTGCTGATTGTCCATTTGAGAACAGCTAAGGTATGATCTCTTTTGTTACTTTTAAAGAATACTAAATTTGTAGGCATTAAAAGGCATCAAGACGTATTCAAAAAAGGCATCAAAACAAGTTCAAAAAGGCATCAAAACGTAGAAACGAGCTCTCGATCAGCTGTTTTAGGATTTTGATTCATATTCAATTTGATTGTGCAAACTATCATCAAGATTGTACGTGCCTTTAGGTATAGTAATCAGTTTTCCAAAATTATGAATTCAATCTTATCCTGATACACTTTACAGGTAAATTCAAAATTAACGGATTTTGCATGGAAAAGCATACTCTTTCGATATATATATATATATATATATATATATATTATATATATATATATATATATATATATATATATATATATATATATATATATATATATATATATATATATATATATATATATATATATATATATATATATATATATATATATATATATATATATATATATAATATATATATATATATATATATATATATATATATATATATATATATATATATATATATATATATATATATATATATATATATATAATATATATATATATATATATATATATATATATATATATATATATATAATATGCTATATATATATATATATATATATATATATATATATATTATATATGTATATATATATATATATATATATATATATATATATACCCAATATATATATATATATATATATATATATATATAGATATATATATATATATATATATATATATATATTATATATATATATATATATATATATATTTATATATATATATACCATATATATATATATATATATATATATATATATATATATATATATATATATATATATATATATATATATATATATATATATATATATATATATATATATATATATATATTATATATATATATATATATTATATATATATATATATATATATATATATATATATATATATATGTATATATGTATATATATATATATATATATATATATATATATATATATTTATATATATATATATATATATATATATATATATATATATATATATATCTATATATATATATATATATATAATATATATATATATATATATTATATATATATATATATATATATATATATATATATATATATATATATATATATATATATATATATATATATATATATATATATATATATTGCAGTCAAAGCTTCGTTTGCTAGAGTTTTAGTTGTAATTACAGGGGTGGCTCTTTACTTAGAGTTCGTTAAATTTGAACCTTTTGGATGTAATGGGCCGTGGTTTACTCTTTACTCGGTTGCAGCTGTCTTGGCAACCACGAGGAGGGGTTCATCCTCCTAAACTGCTGATTAGGTCGAAATCGTCCGAATTTATTACAAAATATTAATAATATCCCCAGAAAAATTTACCCTTTTTGAATACTTTCAAAGGGGGGGGGGCTTAAATGTCAAATCTTAGGGATATTACTGTCGCACTTGAAAAGCTTCAATAACATGAGAGCACAGACTCTCTCTGTGCACAGAATTTGTCCAGATATACTCTTCAAAATGCATGGAGGTGAGGGAGTAGCTTAACCCATGATTCCCACCGTAGGGCACAGGCCCCACCGCTTGGACATGGCAACATTTTGGTGGGTCCTGGGTAGTACATGCACTCTTCGGCTGGCGTCTTTAATTCAGAAAAAAATACCGTGAAAGACGTCGCATTCAAATGCATTTAAAGAGCAAAAAAAAATAAATGATAGTATTGCAATGATTTTATATATTGTATAAAAGGTGTTTTATTCAGACAATATATTTATTAGTATAAAATACGCCTAGAAAAGATACCAAAAAAGATACCAAGTAAATGGCATTTTTCAGCTTCCTTCAGGTGAATACACGTGAAATTTTGAATGACAAAATTTAAATATCCTGAGGTAGGCACCAGGATCTTGAAATGCCTAGGGGGGCATGGCAGAAAACCGGTTGGTAACCGGTTTGGTAACCGGCTCTAAACCATAGCCATTATAGAATTTTTTTTTTTATAATAGAAAATAATAGCTAGATTATAGAAAAACGATGCTAAACAGTATTCAGAATATTTGTTTAACGTAGTGATAATTAACGTTTTCATTCATTTTTCTTAAAAATTCAAGCCTACAATCAAGGGCGTATCCAGGATTTCTGTTAAGGGAGGGGGTATTTTTTCTGTTTTTTTTTCTTTTTTTTTACTATCAAACAAACTTACAAATTAAGCATGAAAACTTTCTTTATATGCGTTTTGTTACGTTTTTACGAGTCGGGCAGAAATTTGGGGGGGGGGGGGGGGGGGGGGTGGAAGGTCAAACCCTGTACCCCCCCCCCCCTGGATTTGAACTTGTCTGCAATAGATGAATGTCTTCATTTCTTCTTATTTTTTTTAGAAAAATCCTTAATGGTCCGTTCAGAGGCTCGGAAAAACCGATGAGAAAAATCAATCGGTATTAGGGGAAAAGTGTTCAAACGATATTTAAAATTTTCATAAAAAAACACAGATAACATGCACTCGTACGGACCGATTCTCTAGGTCAAGTATATTACTTGTCTAGAATCTTCCTCTTTCGTGTGTTAGTTTTGTACGAAGCATTACTTTTGTTGGGTACTTTTTGAATATTTTGCCCCAGTATATCCAAGAGTTTCCTCCAACAATTGGACCTCTGACAATTTTCTCCAACGAAAATTCGATTTGTAAATGGAGGTCGCTAAAAATGTTTAAAGATTTTGTAGAATATTCTCATGTTGTTTTGCCCAGCTCCCCGCAGAATTTTTAGGGCAGCTGTACCAAAAAACATAAACAAAATTTTTCTATAGCATTTTTATAGTTTTTATATGATTTTTACTCGTGAGCTAAAATTTTTTATATTATTATTCCTTTATGACGCCTATCCATTAAAAATCTCTTACTTCTGTACTGACTAAGGGTAATCCATCTATCAGGTTTTTTAACCGTTCTACCCGATTGTGTCGTTACTTTCTCCTCGACTTCTTGCGGTTTTTTATTTTTCGGTTTTGCTAGGGATACAAGATCAAACTTTTTGTATTGTTTTTTTCAAAAATTCTTGACTTTTTAATTTTGTTTCTTTTGCATGCGCGGCCGCTGAAGTCGGTTTGACTTTCCTGTTTCTTTAACTACCATATGGTCTGATTCGCCGTCAGATTCTTCGGAACTGGTTTCCGATGATTCCGCATTAGAACTTTTAGAATTGGCACTTTGCGTTTTCGAGGTATCATCTACCCTTCCTTCGTAAATTTCTACTCCTCTGGAAGTAGAAGGTTTATTCTCTGAGTCCTCGATTTGAGTTTTCAACTCGGGAGATTTGAAAGACTCTTGGGAGCTCTGAGAGGAATCAAAAGTTTTTGAGGGGTTCCTCCACTGTTTAAATGCCATGTCTTCAGGGGGATGGGGCATTTTTTGTACTAGTGTTTCCCTCCATGAAGTCCATTGTTTAGGCTTGACCTTGGACACAGTTATGTCATGATATTGTCCTTGCTGGTCATCCTTGGGAGTTTGATTCCAATGCAATGTACTTTGCCCCTTTTTTATGGGGAAATTCATTAGATCCATAGCTTCTCGCAGATTTGTTTTCATTGAATCTTTGAGAGGAGTTTTCTTTACAATAATACCCGGAGTTTTTACAGCTCTGTTCAATTCCTCCTGTAGCGAGAGGGGTCTCTCTATTGGGTTTGCTGGGGAAACCATATCGTCTGGAAATCTTTTGGGGGGACAAGGGGTCGAAATTCTACTAGGAAAAAATTGGGTTTTTGGAGATATCGTATAATCTAATTCTCCTGCGCTCTCCGATGATGAACTTTTTGGGCTGTTTGGCATTTTTATTCTCACTGGTATTAGGGACTTTCTTGTGGGAATAACTAGGTTTTTCATAGCTAAGAATTCTTCAAAGTTTTCCTCATCACTCTCATTTTCAAAATATTCTTGCTTGAAATTAAATGGTTTTAACTCGGCTAATCTTGATTTAGGGGGTTCATCTTCTGCGTCTGACGACTCGGTAGAAGAGAGGGACGCGATACCCATCTTTCCGGAAATCTGGCTCTTTTTATTCGGCTAATATGTGCCTTGTAAGTTCTTCCATTATCGGGGTTCACCATTTTAAAAGTAAAATCGTTATCGTACTTTTTTACTATTCTGTACGGTCCAGAATATTTATTGGAAAGTTTCTTGCCTTCCGCCTTTGCCTCATTTTTTAGGTAGACGCAATCTCCCATCTTAAAATCTATGTTCCCCTTGACTTTGGGTTGGTTTCTTAACTCTTGGCTTATTTTACATTTTTCCAACTCTTGCCTAACTATCTTATAAGTTTTTTCTCATCCTATTTATGAACTCTTGTTTGTAATCCTCAATGTTATTATAATATTGTCGGGACTCAACAATGTCATGATACGGTATTCTGAAGTTGCGACCAAATAATAAATAAAAAGGATTTTCTTTGGTGTTTCTGAATAAGCAGTATTGATTATATTAGTTAAATAAGGTAAGAATTGATCCCAGTGGTTCCTGTTGTCTGTTGTATAAATGCTTAATACATTCGAAAATATTTTATGCCTATTTTCTATTTTTACCATTAGCTTGTGGATGATATGGGGTTGTCATCAATTTCTCTATATTAAGAAAACTCATTAAGTCTTTTGTTACCTTAGAAACAAAATTACTTCCGTTATCGCTTATAACCTTGTTTGGAATGCCAAACTTTAAAAATAATTTCGCTAACACCCTTACTCGTGGCGTACGCACCTTGATTCTTTAATGCTTTTGCAAAAGTAAATCCGGAAAAGTGATCTATAACTGAAATAATGCAAGTATGGCCTCTGTTGGAAGCAGGTAATCCTCCACTGGTTCCATATAAATCAAATGAGACAATATCGAAGGGGGACCTCGCTACCGGGACTCTTCCCATTGGGGGGTTAGGATAGGCTTGGGGTTTTTTTTCTTAAGTTACACGCTTCGCATGTATTTACAAATTCTTTAAGTTTTGTTAATGCCGACGGCACATAAAAATATTGTTTTACTTTATGAAAAGTTTTCGTTATTCCTAAATGTCCACCTATACCTGAATGAAAATATTCAAAGGCATGTATTATTAAGTTTTGGGGCAGTGCAGGTATTATTGAAGTTTGGTTTCTATTTGCTTCAGCATTCACAATTCCACATAATATTTCTTCATCAAGATCATAGTAAAAATTATTTATTTCTTTTCTAAGAGTTTTGAATTTTGCTGGTAACGCATCATCATTCACAAAATAATTAATAAGTGCTAAACACATTTCATCCTTTTTTTAATTTTTTTTTTTACATTTTCTATGGACAAGGGACATTACTTATCCTAATTTTCCTTTATTGTGTCTTTGACTTTGTTTTTCTTATATTCATGTTTATTCTTTGTATTGATTGCGTTAATTTCGTTCTCCTCGGCTTCCGACGGCGTCCTCGGTTTCTCAGTTTCAGAAAATACTCCGTCGGAGATATTTTCTGGGAATCTACTGAAGAAGTCACAAGCTGCATTTTGTTTGCCTTTTAAATATTCAAATTCATAATCTATATATTGGATTTTCATAATCCATCTAGCTAGAATTCCCGTGGGGGTTTTAAAAGTGCGGAAGTATTGCAGGCATTTGTGGTCTGAACGTAGCTTAAATTTTCTGCCAATCAAATAATGTCTAAATTTATCCAAATGGTGGATTATAGATAATAATTCTGGGTTTGTGGCGGAATAATTACTTTCACCTTTTTGATAAAGCTCTGCTCGAATAGCATATAACTTTTTCTATTTTTTTGATTAGACGGTCCTTGTAAAGGATCAGGGTTTCCTATGGGAATTATTTGCGAAAGAATAGCACCGATGCCTTTCGAACTAGCATCGGTTGTGACCACGAATTGTCTGTTTTCAAAATCAGGCAGCGATAATATTGGTTCCGAAGTGAGGGCCTTTTTGAGACGGTCTAGGGAAGTTTGAGCTTCTTGGGACCAGGTAACATTTTGGGAGTTCCCTTTAGTTAACTCCGTGAGGGGTTTCGCAATTTGGGCGTAATTGCGCACGAATTTTCTAAAGTAGCCAGTAAGACCTAGAATTCCTCTTAATTCTTTCATAGTTCTAGGGGGTTTGAGGTTTTCAACACATTTTATTTTGTCTGGGTCTGGGGATATCTCTCCTTGCGTCGCCACTACTCCTAAAAATTTAATTTTAGGTTAAAATAAATTTACTCTTTTCAGGCCGGTATTTTAGATTGCCCTCTCTGAATTTCTCGAACACTTTAGCTAGTGTTGCTAAGCGTTGTTCAGCGTTTTCACCTACACATATGACATCATCAACGAAATGAGTGATATTATTTAATCCTCTTAATAGATACAATAATGGTCTACATAGCGCGCTTGAACTTGTCTTAAGTCCAAAAGGCACTCTTAAGTATTCATAGGAACCGCATTCAGTTGTAGAAAATACAGTTTTTATAGAGATCTTTTTCGGCTATTTTCACTTGGTGTAGCCTTGGGTAAGATCTAAAGAAGTAAAAAATTTTGTTTTTGCTTGAGATACAGTCAAGGATTTCGTCTATTCTTGGTAAAGGAAATTTATCACTAACTACTTGTTTGTTAAGGGCTCTATAATCTACTACGAGTCTCAGGTCACCATTCTTTTTTGGGACCAAGATCATTAGTGCTGAATACGGACTTATACTGGGGCGTATAATCTAATTTTTCTCTAGTTCATAAATTTTATTTTTTAACCAATCTTTGTGCTTATACGGTATACGATATGGCAGTTTCACAACGGGATTACCGATTGTTAAAATTGAATGTTCATAAAACGGTATCAGTCCGATGTCATCTTCGGATGCAGAAAATACATTTTTAAAATTCCATAATAATTTGCATAATTTTTTCTTGAGTTCAAAGTCAGTAATATGGTCCATATTAAATTTGTTTAAAAATTGCGATTTAGTTAGAGGGTATTTGTTAATTGAGCTTTTAATGCCGTTAACTAGGTTTCTTTTGGAATTTTCTCATCTATCTAAATCATTCTCTGAGATAACTTGGATTTGAACTAGACATGTTCCCTTTTTTATTGTAATTGTATCATTTTTGTGGTTATTAGTTACCCAAATAAAACCTTCTCCTTTGTCGTAAGATACAATCTGTTCTTCGCATAACATATTTTCAGGAATTCTATTCGACGGGATCGCAAGCCATATTTTCGATTTGCTATCCACTGGTTCAATCATCTGTGCTATTTGAATTCTTTGCATCGTTTTGGGAGGGATTTTTGTTTTCCGTATCGCGAACCCGTAATATTTCTCTTCACTATTATTGTCTATTAGATTCATAATGGCGCTTTGCTGCGTCATTGCGGCATCTTGCGGTGTCACCTTTGGTTTTACTATTTTTTTTCCACAATTTCACTATTTTCTTGATTTTGTCCGACATATACTGTCGAATATCTCCTATTTTAATTTTTGCAGGTTCATCCCATTTATTATTTAAATTTAATTCACTTTTCCGATATTGCTCAGAATAAGAAAGCAAATTTCTGGTTGTGCCACGTCTTCTTTGTAGCGAGACACGACGTTCAAAGGACTGTGACATTATATCGAGAGAAATTTTATTTACTGTTACATTCTCTTCGTAACCTCTGGTGCAATTTCTTAGAGTAGGGGAAGGGGTATTTGCCGGGTACACAAGCCTTTCGTTTGCTACGTCTAATAATACTTTATTCGACCTTAAAAAATTTGCGCCGATGATGGCTTCATACGGAAAATTGTTGCATATTATAAAGTTTGTCAGAAAAATTCTATTATCCCTTTTTACGTCGAGGCGAATTGAACCTTTTGCATCCAATTTATGCCCTGTTACGCTAGTTAAGTTGGGATTATTAAAATTCCTCTGTCGCCTAATATTCGGAGGCAATATATTAAATACGCATGAGTTTATGATATTAGCCGTGGCACCAGAGTCAATTAAAGCCTTAAAGTAAACATTTGCCATACTAAAATCATTAAATATAGGTAACTTATTATTACTATCACTAAAGGACGGTACTATTATTGGTTGGACCCATAAAATATTCTGGGTCCAATTTATTCTTCTGAGGGGCCTGACACGTTTCCCTGCGGATTTATGTCATGCGTCGGTGTCTGCAATAGAGATTCGGATATGTCCATGGAATCTCTAGCCAAATGGTTTACATTTGTTTGTCGATTTTGCCATGTATTATTACGGTAGTTCGGATTTCTTGCGCCAGTGCCGGGTGCTGGCCTCGACTGCAAATGCGGTTAGCTTGAAAAATTTGCATTTCCCGTCAGCAAATTTTTGGGATTTCTATATACTATTCTTGCACTATATTGGCTTTGACGAGTATTTGGGTTTTCGAATCGATAGTTATTTTTGTCTATTGGGGGAGGGCTGTGCAAATTCGGTTGCTACGCATTGCGAGGTACTGGTGGGCGCAATCTTCCCTGGCTATAGCCTTGTGCACCACTGGCGCTAAAATTTGTTCTCCCAAACAAATGGTTGCCATAGTTGTGTGTATTACCGACGGCATTCCCTGGTACCGTTATGTCTCTGGTCCTTAAACATCACTCTCTCGCGATATGCCCAGGTCGATTACAGTTATAGCATCTTACAATTGTGGAACTATTTCCATAATTGATTGGTTTAATGGGCTGAAAACTTACTGTTTTCTGCCTAGTGGGTTCTTGCGTTTTATTTCTTTGTGGCACTGGGGAATTATCCCTTGAAAAGAAATTTGGAGAAACCTGACCTTCAAGGGAGGCTAGTCTTGCGGTTGATTCGCCTAGGCTATTTATTTTTGTTTTACTGTGGTTTGCCACAATCGTGTCAATTTCGATCATTCGTCCCACCTCCTGAACTGCAATATCCAACGTTTGAATATTTTTGGATATTATCATTCTATATAATTTTGGGGGAAGCCCTTGCAAAAGGGCGTGTAGTATGATTTTTTCTATACAGTTCTCCATAATCTTTTCCAAATTTTGCTTCGACTGGAATTCGTATATTGTGTAAATATTCTCTCACATTCTGTGTATGGTCAAAACATACCGTTCCGTATTTTAATTTATTTGTTGAACTAGTTTTGATAAATCTATCTTTGAATGCCGTTAACAATTTGTCTATTGTATTTATTGGCAAATTGTCATCATCGCCTATGGTACTTTCAATTTGCTTTAGGAAGGTTAAAGCCTGCCCTCTTAATCTTAGGAGGAGCATACTTACTAACGTTTTTAGCTCTGTTTTTGTTAATTCTACAAATTGGGCCAATTGTATATTAAATTCGTCGACATCTGATGGTCCATCAAATTGCGGAATAGATTTTTATATTTCTACATTTTTCGCGACCAACTTTTGCGTAATTAATAGTTCACTTAATTCTTCTGACATTTTTGCGTTTCAAATATTTAAACCAGCTTCACAAAATTATACACTCACAATAAATTTACTTTTTCACTTAACCTATTTGGGGGAGACTGCTATCTCCTATGAGATATTCTAAAAGGGTTTCCTATTATAGCTTAGCGGTTATAGGCCAATAAACTTTTTCTTATAAGTCTGTATCTATCCAATGATTTAAATTTAAATTAAGAAGTTTGTAGCATAACTAGTTCGCATGTTTTCCTGCAATTTTTCCGACCGCGCCACTTGTACTGGGGGAATTTTGTGTGTTTGTCGGCCCTGTACCACTTATGACTGTGCCACTCCCTATGGGAGAAAATAAAATATTTTTAGTAATAAGTTAGAATTGCCTTGTAGGGTGATTAATTAGGCTGGGGAGCCATCAATCCAGGAGCGTAATCAAACTTCGTAGGGTTATCAGATTCCTTGGGAGCGTTGCCAATGGAGACATTTGAACTAGTTATCTACCTTGCGGTGAGATACAGGCATATAAATAAAACAACAAGAATAGAAAAGTAATGGGTTTATTGAGACTTACGCTTTCATGTATACAGCAACATATATAAGTCATACAATCAGAATTATAACTTCAGAGTGGATCGCAGAATGGTAGGAACATAATGTCTAACTAAAAACACTTTTTTCATTACTATATAACACGAGTCTAGATTCTGCGCCCTAAGAGCTATTTCACGATTGGCCCAACTCCTGTGGAGGGCCCGCTTCTGTGTCATTATGTTTACAAACTAAAATCATTATGCTAACTGACCGTCAAATAAGTTATTTTCAATATTTTGATGATTAGACATTCACATTCCTATGATAACTTGAAAATTCCTGTGAAACTTTGTATAAAACATTGTCTCGTGATTTTTTTTGCCTAGTATTTTCGTGAAATTCAAAACCGTCACCCTTGATTAATACCGTAATTCGACCGGTAACTTTTCCACATTTCACATCTGTCGGTCTTTAAAACAAAACGTCTGGAATTCTGCGAAGCATTACAAAGCGCTCTGGAATTCATCAAGCTCTTTTGCGAATATAATCATCTTTTTTTTGTACTTTAAAGAGGTGTTTGGCTGAGAATAAAATGCGGTTTTTCTTTTGTTGATTAAGAATTTAGACTCAAGTTTGAAACGGGATTTAAGCTTAGTTAGGGAGAGTTTAATTTATATCGGAAGTATCCTTAGAAGGAAAACAATTTTATTTTTTATATTTTAAATATATCACATATTACTCACGATACAGATAAACTCTTTAGAAATCGATTTTATTGACAAAAGTAGGGAGTTAATATAATACAAGGATATTATAGTAGAGTGATATTTTGTTACAAAAATTCATCCTTACGTAGTTCCATCGAATGAGCTTTCAATTTGAAAAAATCAAGTTAATCTCTTTTTAAGAGTCAAGATTGATCGGAGAGCAATTAGCCCTCATCCATGCCCTTTTCACCAAATATACTAATAAAAGTTTTGTGGTAGCCATTCAGTCCCAAATGATCCAAAGCAAAAACATATGCTTCTAGGGTTGTCAATATCACTCATAGCCCCGGGGAAAGAGTTGTAATTTGTGCATTTGCTTGTTGTTTACATAAAGGACTTATCATTACAAAAATGGGATTTTTTTTCTGGGTGTATCCAAAAGCGCTAAGGGTATTAAAACGGGAAAGTGTATGGAGAGAGTTGAGGGAAATTTTGAACTGAATCAAAATGCATTATACGCTCCCAATTTATAAAAACAGGATGTGTTATATCTTAAATACGGCTGAGGATAATAAGTTGAAACTTTCAGACCATATTGAGTGAGATGTTGAAAAGTGGTTGAAGCACTGCCAGCCCTCCTTCTATGGACTTTTCGCTTTCATCCCTCGAAAAACATTCGATCAACATTTTTAAATAACTTCGTTCAAAATTCTCTAAAGGAATATATATGCCTATGGGAATGATATAACCCTCCACAGCTTTTGAGTGGGCTACCGAACATAATCTAAACACACTGTGTTTATGCTGGTTGTCAAAACGGTGTATCAGCAATATCTAAGAAATGGCTAAGGTTATTATGTTGAAACTTTCAGGTTATGTTTAGAGGCATACTGAAGAGTGATTTTTAGGGCAACCAGTCCCCCTTGCCCTTTCTAGATGATCGCTTTTCTGTACTGATTAAAATTTGGAAAAAACAGCTTTGATCGAAATTTTAGATGGTCTAGGAACTATGCCTGTAGCGATGCAACACCCCCCAGAGCCCCGAGGGTAGGGATAGTAAATTATGCATTTTGCCCTTTTCCCCCATCTGGATTTATCATTAGGAAAAGAGGGGATGTTTGATTGTGGGCGTGTTTGAAAAGTTTAAGAATATTTAGTTTAAACTTTGCAGCTCGTCAAACTAAATCAAAAGGTACTCTGTGCATCCAGTTTATCTTAAAGTTTTGTATGCAATATCTTAAGAACAGCTGAGGGTACTAAGCTAAAACTTTCAGGGTATGCTGATTGGAATGTTTAAAAGGAGTCATTGGGCCACCAGCCCCTCATTTCTTACCACTTTCAAATGGCCTCTCTCCGAATATATATCTGATCGAAATTTTGGAATAGCTATCTTTTTCAGAATAGTCGAAAAGTCAAAAGACTATGCCTGCGAGGATCAAATAAGTCCGCAGCCCCTAGGGAGAGTGTTTTAAGTTTTATAAGTTGCTCATTGTTTATATTTACAGCCGCTTATTCGGAGAAGGGGGTATGTTTGATCCCGAGTCTCCAAAACGGGTAGGGATATAAAGGTACCACTCTCTGAAAATTTTTAACCCCTTTACAATGGTCGAATTCTTACAAAACCGTTTTATTCTGAATTTGTTTTAATTGGAAAAGTAGGGAGTTAATATAGTACATAGATATTTTTAGACAAAATCCATCCTTACGTAAATTGATTTACAAATCCAAGCCTACGATTTTTTAAATTACCGAACAAAGAAAGGAATAAACAATTTGAAATATAATACGAGGAAAAGCCTTGAATTGGCTTTTCATAAATTAAGTATCAAAGTAAGGTAATTTTCACGTCAAATTTTTCTCGTCATCAAAGAATTTATACTGGAGAATAACCTTTCGAATGTAAGATATTTGAGAAGTATTTTACGGCAAGTTCTAGGTTATCTTAAAACCTGAGAAGTCATTTTAAGGAATAACGTTTTGCTCATGACAGTGTGTAAGGGTCTAATATACTCATTACAATTTTCATGTCAAAATTATAAAAGAATTTATGCTACCTTTTGTAAAATGTTGGCATAGGCTGGTTTTCAAAGGTAAATAGTTTTAAAATTTTGTGCTAGGCAAAGTGTTGTTTTCTTGATAGTTCCTCTTATGATGTATAGGAAAAATCCCACAAGAATAGTACCGTTTCTTTGAAATTGCACATTAGAACAAAATATATTTGGAATTGAATTTAAGAGCATACTCAAGACTAGATGACGCCTACAAACTGTTCTCAAAACTATTTTTTTTCTCACTTTTGTTTTTTCATTTTGGTCTGAAATAGTTTCTCTTCAATATTTTTGCGATTCTTTGTCTTGTCTGTTTTCAAAAGTTTGTCAAAAGTTTATTTTGTCTGTTTTCAACGTTTTGTTGTGTTCTTGTATTGTTTAACAGCTTGCTTTTAATTGCTAGTTCACTAAAAGTAACTTTTAGTCCTATATAATATAAGGAAACACCTTGTTTTTATTAATATGGGTGAATCTAACGAGAACATTTAGGGGTCTGTTTTGGTGATCGGCTAAAGCATGTTTTTTATTTGGTAAAAATGTTAGCGGTTGATGTCCTATAGTTTTAACAAAGGAGCACACTGCATTAATTTCTGAGGAAAGTCCCGAATTCAAAGTTCAATGAATTTCTTATGAAAAAGACGTCTTTCACTTTCGTGTTCTTCTCCAGGGGGTCTGCGGAACAGAATAGTTAATTTGTTATGCTAAACTTGGGTACGGTTTATTTAGTGTCTTGCAGTTGGTTATAGTAGACAGAATACAGATGGTACTCAAAGATGCACCCTGTGTTTAACCTAAAATATAATAGGCCAACAACAAGTTTTTTTAATAACAAAATTTTAGTGACAATGTGGATCAGGCCATACAAAACAGCATTCTAAAAAGTTTATACCTGAACTAAACCTATTATCTTCCGTTACGTATCAGCTAATATCCTGACAATAACCATTGCCGGTCTAACTTTTGGAATTCTATTTGGAAAACATGAAACAGACGTTTCAAAAGATTCTACTGAAAAGAGGCGTTTCATAAATCTGTTATTTACTCGTAAGATAAATTCTTTATTCCTTAGAACACTCTTGACAAACTATTTAGACGTAGTGTCGAATTGTTTAAAATGTTACAGTTTAAAAAAAAAAATATAAAAATTATTAAATTTAAATATAATTATTCTATTTAAAGAAACTGTGTTAACTGACAAAATTAAGGAGTTAAAATAGTAGATGGATATTATAGTACATCAATATTTTTTTAACAACACACGTTCAAGAAAATTGATGTACAACCTCAAGCTTCAGGATTTTAAATTACAAAATAAAGAAAGAAATCAAGAACTCGAAGTTTAATTTAATTAATAAAATTATAATTGGCTGTTTGTAAATTAAGTACCAAGGTAAGAGTCATTAAAATTAAACTTATAATAAATGTTGAAGGTTAAAAATTTGAAAAACTGAGTTGTTTACAAAATAAAAGAAAGTCTTAAAAAATTTATAAGACTTGATGACTTTTTAAAGTGAATTTTATCTTATATTTTAGTTCTCCCTGCTGCAATGCTGTACGACAATGATATCAGTAAACAAAAAAGTGGATTATCGAGCATGTTACAGCACCTTACAGGAATAAGGCTGAAGAAAGAAATGGATTTGAATTGTCAACAAGAGATGTCAAGTCCCAGTTACGTAGTTGCTGAAAATGTTGCGGTAAAACAGGAAGTTTTAATAATGGCAAAAAACCTATTGAACTTGGTAAATGTGAGAAAACATTCCGCCAAAAAGTTCACCTATCTAATCACCAAAGAACTCACATAGGAGAAAAACCTTTCGAATGTGATATATGTAAAAAATGTTTCACTGCCAGTTCTTTTTTGTCTAATAATCAAAAAACTCATACTGGAGAAAAGTCATTCCAGTGTGATATATGTAAGAAACGTTTTACTATAAGTGCCCATGAATCTTGTCATCAAAGAATTCATACTGAAGAAAAACCTTTTGAATGTAATATATGTGAGAAAGCTATTACCCAAAAAGCTAACCAATTTATTCATCAAAGATCTCATACTGGAGAAAAAACTTTCGAATGTGATATATGTAAGAAACGTTTAGTCAGAGTTCAGGTTTGTCGTATCATAAAAAAACTCATACTGGAGAGAAACCTTTTGAATGGGATATATGTAAGAAATATTTCACTTCCAGTACCATTTTATCTAATCATCTAAAAACTCATACTGGAGAAAAAACCTTTTGAGTGTAATATATGTGAGAAAACTTTTCCTCAAAAAGCCAATCTATTTATTCATCAAAGATCTCATACTGGAGAAAAACCTTTCGAATGTGGATATATGTAAGAAACGTTTTAGTCAGAGTTTAGGTTTGTCGCATCATAAAAAAACTAATACTGGAGAGAAACCTTTTGAATGTGATATATGTAAGAAATATTTCACTTCCAGTACCATCAAAAATCCACCCTGTCTGAATATCAAAGATTTCGCACTGGATAAAAACCTTTCAAATGTGATATATCCAAGAAATATTTTACTTGAAGTCATAATTTATCTCGCCATGAAAGAATTCAAACTAGAGACACACCTTTTGGATTGGTCAAGTTCCAGTTTCTCTTATCATAAAATAACTCATGCTGGAGAAAAACCTTTCGAACGTGACATTTTGTATGTTGGGAAGTTTTACTTTAAGTTCCACTTTCTCTAATCATAAAAAAATTCAGACATGAGAAAATTTTTTGAATGTATGATAAATAAGAAATGCTTCCTTCAAGCTCTGGCTTTTCTATCATCAACGAAATCATTCTGAGAAGTATGTTTTTTTGTGCATATCTGTCTTTAAGGGTGTAATGTGTTTTTTTCTTAAATGTTCATGTGCAAATTTTCAAAAAATTCAAGCCAGAGAAACACTTCTTAAATAGAAGTGTTTCTCTGGCTTGAATTCTGTTTCCTCGGGAAAAGTTTTGTCTGCAGCACATACAAAAAACCTTTTGTAAATTGTCTGCATAGCCTTATTTTTTGTCAAATATATAAAAGATAAGTACTATTTTAAACTTTTATTATTCAGAGTTTTATGTCTTTGACAATTCCTTTTATGATGCACAGAAAAATCACACAAGAAGAACACCATTCCTTTGAAATTGCACATTAGAACAGAAGATATTTGGAATTGAATTTGGCAGTATACTCAAGACTAGATGACGCCTACAAACTATGTTCTCAATTTTTTTTTTTTTTCACTAAGGTTGTTCTGCTTTTATTATGGTTTCATATTTTTTCTTTTCAATGTTGCTGTAACTCTTTATCTTTGATAGGGTTATCGTATATATTTTCAATGTTGTTGTTTTGTTTAACAGCTTAGTTTTTATTGTCAATTGACCTAAAAGTATAAGTTTCAGGCCTATATAATGTAATTCAACAGTTGATTTTTTATTAACATGGGTGATTCCACAAGAAACTTTTAAGGGTGTTTTTTCTTGCTGATTGGCTGAAATATATTTTGATTTGGTAATTATGTTACATATCGATATTGTGTATTTCGTTCAAAGGAGCACACTGCCCAAATTTTTGACGAAAGGTTCTATAAATTCGTTATGAAAAATTGTTATTCATCTTTTTCTCCAGGGGTTCTGCAGATAAATGTCCACTTATTTTTTATGCTCAACTTAGGCATGGGTAGTTTAGTGTCTTGCTGTTGGCTATAGTGAACAAAGTACAGGTGGTATTTAAAGATACACACTGTGTTCAACCTCAAATATGATAGGCCAACTATATTTTTTTTTTTTTTTTTAATAACAAAAGGTTAGTGATGAAACGAATAAGGCCATAGAAAGCAGCATTCTGAAGCACTTACCTGCACCATACCAAATTTTGCGTTAGTTATCAGCTAATATCCTTACAAAAAAGCTTTGGCAGGTCTGACCTATAGAATTCTATGTATAATATGCTAACTCTTGTATATTGTACAATGCATTGTATAAAATTCTTTTTCTAAATCTACATACATCCTCCTTTTTGCATATTTTCCGCTAATGGCTGAAGAGCTAGGGCACTGTCAAAATCATTACAACTTTTTAAACCCTACTTGTTCTTCCTTCCAAATCTTTTATTTTACTAGCCAATATACTAATCTAGAATCTAACACTCATTCTTATATTTATAAAGACTAGGCAGTAACTATATTGGACATTAAATACTATAATTGACTGTGTCTTCTTTTTTTTATTAAATTAAGACGTTTTACAAAGATATGGGAAACTGGTGTTTGATAGTTCAGCCCTGAACTGACCGTCAAAAAATTTGCTGCTGGTCCGTGACGCTGAACCATTTAACTAGTGTACCCCTATTTTCAACATTTTCTTCTTTCCTTAAATCTCTAGTTTCTGAATCAACTCTAACTTTTTGATCAAACATTTTTTATTTAAAAAAAAATTAAATCCCCCTTGTGTTCTATATTTTTTTTAAACTTGTCTCACTGTCTTATGTATTATCCTCGTAAAATACTAAATTAATTTAAGCTGGTCATCTACTGTATCTAATTTACGTAATTTTGATACCACCTTATCGTCTGAAAAATACTTCTCAAAGTTCTATGTTATCCAGTTTTAACTATTCAGTAGGTATATGGCGCTTTGCAATCGGTAGAAACCTGATTAATCTGAGACCTAAATCCGTAGACTGATTTCTAATAGTACAGCCTGGAGGTTGGAGTTCACTACCTTAAGGACCTCTACATTAAGCTTCTTTGAATCCCAGCAACTCAAATAGACTCGTTTAACTCCAGACACACGATTGAAGTCACTCCATTTGGCTTCCTTGCCAAATGGAACTTCACTAATCACGATTCTGTGCATAGTTTCAGAATGTTTTTCTCAGTTGTGGAGGTCCTGTGCTCATCCGAGACTACTAACGCAATCCCTAGAATCGATACATAAGTTACGAATCAAATAAGAGTTACAAATAGCGACATGTCCTACTTTTATTAGACATTAAAAAAATATATTTAAAAGCTTTAGAAGTTTCGATGAGATAGTCAGTCATCATCGTCAGTAGAGTAACTAAAATTAAAACAAACTATGCTTTTACTGAAAAAAAAATAATAACTTCCGGGTAACAGCAAGTTTCCGGTCCATTGACTTGGAGGGTTCATTAACTATCTTGACTTCTATTACAAACAACAAAAGTACGAAGAACAATAGGGAAATCTTTTTGCAAGACAGTGGAGATAATTTGAATGAATATTTCGGCCCTATGTCCAATGGCCGTCCTCAGCAAGACAAAAATATATGAAAGAAAAAAGACTCACAACAACATGCAACCATAAAACCAAAAATTAAAAATTTTACAAAGCAGTCCTAGCATCCTTTCTTCAGCGAAGTTCAACCAGGACTGATAAAAAGTATGGTAAAACAAGGCGATTCAATGAGAAGAAAGAAAAATAATTTAAAAAACACGTTCTTATTGCTAATCCAGCTTTTTTGGCAGCTAACCTCAAAGGTCTTTTTGTGACCAGTTTCTGTGTTAATGTCAATCGGTTTTTTGAAATATTTTGTCAGATTATTTTTAATTAAATTTGTGTATAGAGCATTTAGTGTATATTCCCCCAAGTCCCCCAAATTTTATACATCTATATCCAACCCGGATGAAGTTGGGGCTAGTCTTATAGATACCCTTTACAACAATCAAAAAAAGATTAATTCTCCCGCCAATAAAAAACCAGATAATTTGTATGACCTAAAAATACTATCTAATCTCCGTAAAGATTCATCCATTATTATAACTAAAGCTGATAAAAGCAATTCTCTGGTTGTCATGGATAGGACAGATTATGATACAAAAATTTATTCTCATCTAAATGACGAGACAACATATAGGACTACAACCCACGATCATACTGATCAATTTGCAAACAAAAATTATAAATGAACTAAAAAGTTTAAAACAAAATGGTAAAATTACTCCACAGCTATACAATAAATTTTTCCCCCGCGGTAGTTTTTGCCCAAAGTTTTATGGTCTACCAAAATTACACAAGTAAGGCATTCCTTTAAGGCCCATAGTAGCTTGTACGAAAGCCCCCACATCCAATATTGGGAAATGGTTATGTACAGCCTTTAAACCTTTGCTTTACTCTCAAAATTCATATATATGTAATTCGGTAGATTTGGTTGAAAAACTCAAAAACGTAAATATCTCAGAAAATACAATTATAAGTAGCTTTGACATTGTTTCAATGTATACAAATATTAATGTCACAGTATCTGAACAGTTATTAGAAAATAAAATCAAAGAAAATTATCACTTAATAGAAGCTTCAGCAGCAGGAGATTGTGATGTCTTAATGACCTTAGTTAAACTCTGTAACAAGTACTCAATGTATTTCCAATTCCGTAATTCTTTTTATCAGCAAATTAATGGCTTAGCGATGGGCGCGCCCCTCTCCGGGCTACTGGCGAATATTTATGTGGAACATATTGACAATTGGGCATTAGATTCGTATTTTTTAAAACACGTCTTTTGGGGACGTTACATGGATGATGTAATTTCACTCTGGAACTATGGGGGAAATGAGCTTAAGGGTTTTTTAGATCACCTTAATACATACGATAGAAATTTACAGTTTACTTTAGAAATCGAAATCGCAAATAAAATCCCATTCCTAGATGTGTTAGTTATTCTTAGCTTCAATAAACTCAATTTTACTATTTATAGAAAACCAACACAAAATAATAGATATTTGCATTTTAAATCAAACCACCCCCCACAAGTTAAAAGAGCAGTTGTAATATCTCTCGTCGATCGGGCCCTAAACATTTGTTCTGATTCCCACATAACAGTAGAATTAAATTTTATCAAGGACATACTTTTTGGAAATGGGTATCCTATTTTATTTATTAATAATGTAATTAATTGTAGACTGAAGAGACGTTCCCGTAAAATTAATGATAGTTTACCATGTGATATTTCTGACAAGCCCTTAAACATAATTTACCTCCCCTATATCCAAAAATCACCACAAATCTTAAAAAAGTTTGCACAAAAAATAATCTGTATGTAGTATTCACAAATAATTTTAGAATCATTAATTTTCTAAATTCTGGTAAAGATAAAACCCCAGTTACTCGCCAAAGAGGGGTCTATCAAATACCATGCGATTGTGGCAAATATTATGTAAGTAGAACACACCAGAATTTAGAAAAGCGCACACAACAGCATAAAGATGATATAGTCAGAGCTCTAAATTCTAGTATTTCCGTGTTTCATCTGATTCTGCATTAGGCAGCCATATTTTTGAAAATCCTAGCCACAATATACTTTTTGATGAATCCGCTCTTATTAGCAATGATCTAGGCATAAAGCAGGTAGTCCGAGAATCAATTGAAATCAGACTTAAGATTAATAATAATATTTCCTTAAATAGGGACTTGGGGGAATATACACTAAATGCTCTATACACAAATTTAATTAAAAATGGTCTTACAAAATATTTCAAAAAACCGATTAACATTAACACAGAACTGGTCACGAAAAGACCTTTGAGGTTAGCTGCCAAAAAAGCTGGATTAGCAATAAGAACGTGTTTTTAAATTATTTTTCTTTCTTCTCATTGAATCGCCTTGTTTTACCTTACTTTTTTATCAGTCCTGGTTGAACTTCGCTGAAGTAAGAATGCTAGGACTGCTTTGAAAAATTTTTAATTTTTGGTTTTATTGGTTGCATGTTGTTGTGAGTCTTTTTTCTTTCATATATTTTTGTCTTGCTGAGGACGGCCCTTGGACATAGGGCCGAAATATTCATTCAAATTATCTCCACTGTCTTGCAAAAAGATTTCCCTATTGTTCTTCGTACTTTTGTTGTTTGTTATGGAAAGGCAGTGTGGTCTTCGTCACTATTTTTGACTTCTATTTCATAAAATTGTTATGATGCAAATTAAAAATCACACTAGAAGAATACCATTCCTTTGAAATTGCACATTAGAACAGAAGATATTTGGATTTGAATTTGACAGTATACTCAAAACTAGATGACGCCTACAAGCTATGTTCTCATTAACTATCTTTTCATTAACTATCTTGAATTTTTAATTAAGGTGGTACAATCTTCTTTTCTTCTAACTGATGTGTTTTTTATATGGTGTCGAGTTTTAGCCCTTAACGTCGGTATATAGGGGTCTCTTTCTTAATCAGCAACAAACTATAAAGTCTATTTAGAGACGTTACTATCCTTGAGGGCGAGTGGCTAAATTTTACGAGTCACTGAGCTCTTTTTACTGTTAAATCTTATCGCTGTGAATGACGAAAGAGTGCAATTTCTAACTATTTGGGAATTAGGAAACACAACAATGTGTTTTGTTATTAACCCAATTTATATGTGCACTCCTAAATATCAATTACGGTGAAAAGCATTTAGAGGGGTTGGCTTAGTTGTTACCCTTAGTAAAATGCATCTGGTTCCATTCAGTACATTAGTTTTGCAGTCGTTCCCGGTTGTAAGGGAACCATTGAAGGCACTGTTTTGTCGCCTAGTATTTTTAATTGCGTGTTGATTCAATGTGTGACCATGGTTAAGTTTATTCGTTATACATTGCATATGCTTATGACGTTCTTATACTAAATCGTCACATCTTGGTTCCGTTGATCTCTCAATTACCCTTCTAAATGTGAGGTTACTTGCTTAACTGTGTATTACTAGTATTTGCTTTAGATGTGGAATACTCACCTCTTTCTTGGTGCATTTAGTTAAATTGGATTGATCAGCTTTGTAATCAAGCTAAATGTGTGCTACAGAAAGCTGGTGAAAACGTAGAGGGCTAGTAAAAAATGTCACTATGTTGCCTAGTTGTCTTGATTTAAGCTTACCCTGACTATGATTGTGGTATATTTGATTTCATTTTGAAGAATGACTTTTATCGGGTTTCCCCTTCCAAGTATATGTAAGTGAAATTGCTTCATTTTTTGAAAGAAATAAATCATATTTAGTTAGCTGGGATTTTCTTGTTGTCGTTTATTTTAGACTATTACAGTTTTTGTCTAATAGTTAAAGCTAGGAGTATCAATTGGGAGGGGGGTTTATTCTCCCCACCACCCTAAGTTTTTAAAATTAGTTTTTCATTTGTATTTTCATTGAACAATGGCTTCTGTTGATGCTCATTGTAGAATATCAAAAAAAATGTCTTCCTTATATTTTTCGAAATGCATTTTGAGTTTTTTAATAGTTTTTTCCTCAGAACTAAAGCCTGGTTCTGACCCAAGAAGCTAAATTTCGGCACGACAAAGTGACCATCTGATGTCCCAGTGTTACTTCTGGCTGGTGTATGTAAAGTGAAAGTACACACAGTAAAACCCTCTCAAATATTCCTAGTTTAAAAAAAAAAAAAAAAAAAAAGAACTTGTTTACACTTACCTACATTAATAGTCCACATTTTCATCATTAGAGAGAAAATTTTTTATTTACTTTACAAATAGTTTTACTTACTGGAAAAAAAAAAACTTTTTCCACTCGACAGCAGAGTTGTTTTTATTTGATCTTCAACAATTTTTAATAAAATGGCTATATCAACATTTTATCTGATGCATTTGGGGGGAAAACGTCGTCGGAGAGGGGGCTAGCTGCCCTCCGATTACTTTTGACTCTTAAAAAGTTAACTAGAACTTTCAATTTCTAATCAATTGAGCTCTCTCTAAAGTTTATATGAGCATCTCTTCCATAAGAACCATAAATGCCCCAAGGGCATAATTTACAACGCCTGTTCTCGGGCCCTTGGGGGTCGTGTCGACACCGAGTTTGTTATCTGACGTTTTAACTATTTTTAACAAAATGGCTATCTCAAAACTTTTATCTGATGCATTCGGAGAGAAAAGGGCATGGGGGGAGGGGGGCTAGTTGGCCTCCGATCACTTTTGACTCTTAAAAAGTAAGCTAGAGTTTTCAATTTCCAATCAAATGAGCACTATAAAGTTTATACGAGTATCCTTCCATAAGAACCATATATATCCACAGGGCATAACTTACAATGCCTGCCCCCGGGCCGTGGGGGTTGTTTTGACACCGGAATTTTGGTTTTCTGACCGGAGTATTTGTTTGACACCGGAGTATTTGGGTAAAAAAGGTCGTGAGGCGGGAGGCTGGTTGCCTTAGGATCTCTTGATTCTTAAAAGGTGAACTAGAAATTTCAATTTCTAATTATATGAGCGTTCTCTGAAGTTTATACGAGCATCCATCCCATAAGAATCATTTATGCCCCCAGGACATAACTTACAAGCCTCTTCTGGGCCCTGGGGGGGGGGTGTGTCGACCCAGAGTTTTTGTTATTTCATCTTTGAACTATCTTAAAAAAAATGATTGTCTTAAAATTTTATTGGAAGCATTTGGCAAAAAAAAGGTGAAGTGGGCTTGTTGCCTTCCTATCGCTTGACTTTTAATCAGGGCACTAGAATTTCTGATTTCTAATTGAATGATCCCCCTCCGAAATTTGTACGACCATCCCTTCCATATGAACGGCCTCTGTAAAAAAAAAATACAAAAAATTAATGATAAAACATTGAAGCCTTATGTACTATAGACAAAGCTATATCGTTGCCTCTGATGAATTATGTTGCAAATATTTGTTTTTATATTTAAAATATAGAAAATGAGAAATTACAGTGAACTAAAATCTTTAATTGATGAGTTTCTAGGAATTAATGATATTTTGTATTAAATATTCAATTTATGTTCATTATTTATTTCGAGTCATCTTGATTATTATAATGATTTATGTTTTATTTTTTGTCGTTGTTTTAAAATATACAAGCACACTATTCAAGATAAATATAGTTTTCAATTAAGTTCAAAGTACACGTTGCTTTCATTGGCAGTCCAATAGCGTTGCCTAAGAAAAGAAAGATGTTGGCACAATGTATTATTTTTTGGTTTCTTTAGACCAGGGCACTTCGTATGGAAGGAGTTGTCGTAGAAACTTCGAAAAGGGTTCATTCGATTGGAAATTGGAGGGGCTTTGTGCCTTTTTGATAGTCGAAAGTGATTGGAAGGCAACTAACACCTCTACCACGCCCACAATTTCCCCAAACACATGCAATCAAAATTTTTAGATAACCATTTTGGTCTACGTAGTTGAAAGATCTGGAAATTATGTCTTTGAGGAGGACACTCCCCCCCCCAAAGCCCTCAGGGCAAGGGTTGTAAGTTATTCCATGAGGGCATATACGGTTTTTATTGAAAGTATTGTCGTAGAAACATGGAAAAGGGCTCATTCGATTGGAAATACAAAGGCTAGTACCCTTTTTAATAGTCGAAAGTGATTGGAGGGCAACTAACCCCCCGCTCATGCCCACCATTTTCCCCTAACACATTGAATCAAAATTTTGAGACGGCCATTTTGTTTAACGTAGTTGAAAGTTCTGGAAATTAGGTCTTTGAGGATGACACCCTCCCTCCCCCCCAGAGCCCTCAGGGCAAGGGTTGTAAGTTATGCCCTGGGCACATATAAGGTTTTTATAGAAAGCCTTGTCGTGGGAAACTTCAAAAAAGGCTCATTCTTCTAAACTTCAAAGATTAGAAATTGAAATGGCTAGTGCCCTTTTTAAAAGTTGAAAGTGATCGGAGGGCACCTATCCCCATTCTCATGTCCACCATTATCCCAAACACATGCAATCAAAATTTTGAGATAGCCATTTTGTTCATCATCGTTGAAAAATTTGGAAATTAGGTCTTTGAGGATGATAACCCCCTCAGAGCCCTCAGGGCAAGAGTTGTAACTTATACTCTGGGGGCATACAAGGTTTTTATAGAAAACATTGTCGTAGAAACTTTAAAAAGGGCTCATTTGATTGGAAATTCAGAGGGTTAGTGCCTTTTTTGATAGTCAAAAATGATTGGAAGGCAAATAAAATCCCTTCCACGCCCATAATTTCCCCAAACACGTCCAATCAAAATTTTAAGATAGTCATTTTGTACTACGTAGTTTAAAAAGCTGGAAATTATGTCTTTGAGGAGGACACTCCCCCAGAAGACCTCAGGGCAAGGGTTGTAAGTTATACCCTGGGGGCATATAAGGTTCTTATTGAAAGTGTTGTCGTAGAAACTTTAAAAAAGGCTCATTCGATTGAAAATGAAAAGGGCCAGTGCCCCGTTCCGTAGTTGAAAGTGATTGGAGGGCAACTAACCCCCCTCTCACGCCTACTATTTCCCCAAAAACATTCAATCAAAATTTTGAGATAGCCATTTTTTCATCGTAGTTGAAAGTTTGGGAAATTATGTCGTTGGGGATCATAGACCCCCCACACCCCTCAGGGCATTGGTTGTAAATTATGCCCTGGGGGCATATAATGTTTTTTTATAGAAAGTGCTGTCGTAGAAACTTCAAAAAGGGCTCATTCAATTGTAAATTGAAAGGGATAATGCCCTTTTTAATAGTAGAAAGTGATTGGAGGGCAACCAAACCCCTCTCACACCCACCATTTCTCCAAAACACATCCAATCGAACTTTCGAAGTAGCCACTTTTTTAACGTTGTTGAAAATTCTAGAAAATAGGTCGTTCAGGATGAACCCCCCCCCCGCCTCCCTACATTCCTCAGGATAAGGGTTGTAATTTATGCCCTGGGGGCATATAAGGTTTTTATAGAAAGCGTTGTTGTAGAAACTTCAAAAAAGGCTCAATCGATTGGAAATTGATAGGGATAGTGCTCTTTTTAATGTTTGACAGTAATTGAAGGGAAAACTAGCCCCCCTCTCACACCCACCATTTACCCAAAAACATCCAATCAAAATTTTGACAGCTCTTTTTTTCAACGTAGTTTAAAGTTCTGGGAATTAGGTTCTTAAGGATGAAAACTCTCAGAGCAAGGGTTGCAAGTTATGCCCTGGGGGCTTATAAGGTTTTTATAGTAAACGTTGTCATAGAAACTTCATTAAGGCCTCATTCAAAAGGGAATTGAGAGGGCTATTAACTTTATTAATAGTCAAACGGGATTGGAGCGGGAATGCCCCTCCCTACGCCCAATCATTTCCCCGAACACTTCCGATCAACATTTTGATATAGCCATTTTGTTGAACGTAGTTGAATGGTCCGAAAATTATGTTTTTGAGTAGGAAATCCCCCCCCACAGCCCTCAGGGCTAAGGTTTTAAGTTATGCCTTGGGGACATAAAATGGTTTTATAGATAGCGTTGTCGTAAGAACTTCAAAAAGGGTTCATTCAATTGAAAATCGAGAGGGGTATTGCCCTTTTTAATAGTCGAAATTAATCGGAGGGAGAATCACCTCCCACGCCCATCATTTCCCCAAACTTTTCCCGATGAACATTTTGATATGTCCATTTTGTTCATCCTAGTTGAAAGGTCTGGAAAATTATTTCTTTGAGGGTGACAGCCCTCCCCCCTTAGCCCTCAGGACAAATTTTGTAAGTTATACCCTTGGGGCGTATCAGGTTCTTATTGAAAGTTTTGTCGTAGAAGCTTCAAAAAGGGTTCATTCAATTTGAAATTGAGAGGACTAGTTCCTTTTTTATTAGCCAAAAGTGATCAGAGGGCAAACTCCTCTCCCCCCACACCCATCATCTCCTCAAGCACTTCCATTCAAAATTTTTAGATAGCAATTTTGTTCAGCATATCAAAAACTTTTGGGGTTGAAACAAACCCATGAGATAAGGGCCTGGGGTTGTAAGTTATGCCCAGGGGGTAGTTAAGGTTTTTACGGAAGGGATGGTTGTTAACTTTAGAAGAGGCTCAGTCTTTCTCCTTGAAAAAGACCATGTCAATATAAAACGAACAGAAATTAATTAAAAAAACTTTTTCTACAACATAAGTTTTTCAAAAACAGTAAAAAACTCCATCAAACCAAAAGTAGAATAAAATAATCTGCCAAGCATACAACTACCACAAATCAGTATTAATAAATAAATGAAACCGAAAACAAACAGATATTGAAATAAATAACTGAGTTCAACTCAAAACAAGCAGAAATTAATATGGGTAGGGTTCTAAACCCCATGCTTTTTAAAAGCTAGAATGTAATTTGTACTTAACCGGAAAAAATTATTTTAAATGTTTTCACTTTTATAACTTTAGGAATCAAAAATTACTTATGATTTTAAGGAATGAATACCAGCATATGTATATTAAACTGACAATGCACATTTTCTTCAGTAAATTCATTTGAATTTTTTTCAGTAAAGTACGGATTATATTAAATTGTAGATTCAAGTCAAATTTAAAACAAACAAAATTATTCCAAGCAGGAGTTTAGCTTTTCCCTCCTTCCCCCTCCTCTAGGCGTAAAACTCCCCTTTAAAGTTCCCTAAAAGTTTCTACAAAATACCACTAGTCGTTCCTAAAGTATTTTGGATCTTTTTTGAAGCTTAGAATTGCAATGTCATAAAAACATTGTATAAAAAAAAGTATACTTTGATGTCAATTACATAAATTACATTTTGTAGAGAAGACCTTCAAGGATCATGCTTTACTTTAGTTCTTCATTAGATACTTCTATCTATTAGTTATCTTTGTCCAATGCACCATTAACTTCCACGGTTTTGTACAACTTATTTATTTTGCAAGACCAGTATACTGAGTACCTATTTCTTTTTTTAGTTCTTTAATCACAGTTTCTATTGTAGATAAGGAATAAATCAGCATATCAGCCAGAAAGTAGGTCTTCTTTAATTCATTAATTTAATTCTTCTTTAATTCTTTTATCTTCTTTAATTAGGTCTTCTTTAATTCCTGCTTTTATTTAATTCTCTGACATACCAGAGAACTGAGGAAAATATCTTGTTGTGAGGCCAGAGACTGAGAACGGAAAACTTTCACTGCAAAAGCGTATTTAATCATTCAAAATTGCTTCACTGTTTCAGATTGTGGAATCTGGTGTCAAAATCTGTCAATGAAGACTGAATCCTAACAATTATGAGTTCTAGTATTCTGAAAAGAAAAATTCAAAAAATTTGCGCATATCTGGTATGGTGCCAGTGAATTTCTTTTTTTTTTTTGCATTCATCCCTGCAAGATCTAATTTACCCTGAATTTCAAACTCCTTCCTAAAATCTATAGCGAAAATGCGCCGACGGCGCATTTTCGCTTCTCCTAGTGCGCAATCTAATGTCAAGTACATCGCATCATTGATGTAACATCTGGCAATAATTTTGAACTCACATCAATTTGATATTGTCAATTTGGTCTTTATATCTGTTGTCGAAGGTCTGACATAGGAGTATCAGCTCATATTAGGGTAGTTTCAATATATTCCATCACGCATCTTTCTATCTGTAAGATATTTGCTTTCTCTGTATTGTGTCCTTTTAAGGTGAAATTTATGGGAAGGTGCCCAATGGATATTCTTAAAAAAATTACATTCTATAGAATGTAAAAATAATATCCAACTACACTTAGTATTAAGATAAAATATCCTGCTAGACAGATAATAACATTTTTGAGACTCATAACCTTTACCTACCTAGCTGAATATTTGGTAAAGTTCTACCAAATCATATTATTGAGTTAGGACAAAAGTGAATACACCATTCGATGCTTTTCTTTTATGCTGATTACGAATGTAATAATCATTTCTATCGGAAATGAATTGCAGCCTCCCCCCCCCCCTATATATGCCAATTCAGGGTTAGGTTAGGTATATGTTGGGGGGGGGGCTGAAATTCATTTCCAATAGAAATTATTATTATATTCATTATCAGCATAAAAAAAGGCATCAAATGGTGTATTAACTTTATTTCTAACTCAATAATATGATTTGGTAGAACGTTACCAAATATTTGACTATGCAATATACAGAATATCTACCCAGTTGGATAATAACATAGCTTAGTGTTTCAGATATATATCAACTTGGCAGATAAGAAGATTCTCTAAGCAGTTTGGTGGCAATATCCAATCAGCCAGATAAACTGTTTCTCTTATGCAGAGAGAATATCTACCTAGTTGGATGATAATGTTGCTTAGTGTTTCTGATATATATATCCAACTAGGCAGATAAGAAGATTCTCTAAGAAGTTTGGGGCTAATATCTCACTAGCCAGATAATTCATTTCTCTTAGACACAGCAAGAATATCTAACTAGGTGGATAATGCTGAGTCTTAGATTTTCTGATATATATTTAACTAGACAGGAAGTTACTTTAGTACATAGTTGGATTAATATCAGAAGGACTATGACAAAGTGTTATCCACCAATTTAGATGTTCATGCTATGTCTAAGTGAAAAAATTGTCTGACTAGTTGGATATTATCACTAGTTTGCATGAAGAATTTACTTATCTGTCTAGTTAGATATTTATATATCAGAAGCATTAAGTTAAAGTATTATCCACCTAGTTAGAGATGCTAAGTTGGCTCTTATGCTTTATTGTATTTGGCTAGCAAGATAAAACTATTTTTCTTTTAAATTTCAATTATTTTCCAAGTTGGATAATTTCTTATTTGCTTAAAAGGATTTTGCTTCATTTAATATAGGTTGCTTCATTTAATATAGGCTGTAGCAAACTTTAATTTATGACATCTGCATATGTTTGTTTATGTCTTGCCAAAAGGTTCCTTTGGTGAAGGTCTGTATAAGTTACAATTTGAAACATGCTGGAACAAAAAGAGAAAAACTTTCAGATTGCTAATTTTTATAGTTTAGTTTGTGTTTTTGATATATCCTCTGTAGCTCCCCCCAGTGGTGTAATTTTGTCAAAATGCTGGGAGGGGGGGGGGGAGGAAAGTTTGAGCAAAATTTCCCAAATCAAGTGAAAACTGAAAAATGAGCCCTATTAAATCTTTGCCTTTAAGGCAAAGATATACTAAAGCAAACTGACTGGCTTCTCTGGATGCTTGAAGTATGCAGGCTTATCTTAGTTTTGACAAGATTTTTTGCAGAAACTAAATTTCAGCCTGAGAGGGGGGGGGGGGGCAAAATAGGGCTTGGAGAGGGCAGTAGCCCCTTCCCTGCCCCATAGCAAATTATGTCCCTGACTGCCCCTCTCATGGTCTCATATAGTCTTGAGTTAAGTATAAAAAACAACACAACCATTCATAAAATCTGATTCATAACAGAAAAAAAAACAAGGAAATATGATTCATTATTCATGCTTGCTGTATGTTATAAAGTGAGAATTGCATCATTTTTGTTAGTTTATTATATAGCCTAGTGTTAAATGTTAGAAATAAATTTCCATAAACATGAACAAAAGCATTAAAACAAATATATAATTAGCAATTTAAAGGTATCTCTCTTTTTGTTCTTGCATATCTCTCTCAAGAGCCATTATTCTATTACCTTAATTTACACTTTGGAGCAAATTAAGATCCATCTTGATCTGTTAATTGCTCCATACTTGATGATATAAATGATTTAACATCAAATGCATTCTGGTGGTACTTCCAGGGAACACTGTTCAATTCAAAATCTAATATTTTTTTTTAAAACTTCATCATTAGGAGCTGAGACTGTTGTAATTTGAGAGCTATTTCAGTGGTGTACTACATGGCAGGAGAAAAACTGTTGCTGGTGTCAAGTTTTGCCAGATGGATTGAACAACTTCTTTGAATTTCCCCTCCTGTCAGTGCCAATATTTAGGGAAATTGACAAATGAATTGGGGGGGGGGGTCTTATGAAGTAAGCTTATATGTCATAAGCATATCAGCTCTTTGTTGTCAGTAAACCAGCGTAGATAATTTCAGTTCCTTCAAATGTGCATCATAAGGCTAGTCTCTCATCTTAGATACTGCTTTTGTGGCTCTCCATTGCACCCCTTCAAGAAGCTGTATGTCACCCCTGTATCCTGGTGATAGGAGTGCTAGGACAGAGTTTGCATGAGACACAATCTTCTTTCAGTTTGAATTGAATTTACACTGGTTGTCAATGATGATTCCAAAATCCCTTTTTTCATCCACACTTTGCAGCTCTTGAATGTTATTTACAACTGGATTTTCCATAGTATACTTGAAACCTGGGTTGGACTTGCCAAAATGGATCACATTACATTTGTCAATATTGAAGCTCATACACCATGTTGTTGCCCAGTTTTGAATATTTTCAAGATCTTCTTGTAGTGACTCATGAATCACTGCACAAATGACTTTGAGTAATTAGCATAGAGAGTTAGGTGATTTTTAGCTAATTGAAAAATATCCTTTGTATTGACATTGAATACAGTAGGTCCTAAAACACTACCCTGCAGGACACCTGCAGATGTGACTCCACATCTTTCAGAGAGGATTGATTTTCCTTCATTAGTAAAAACCTTCACTCTCTTTGTTTTATCTGTAAGAAAAGCTGAGATCCAGCCCACAAGGTCTTCATTAATTTCACATGAGATGAGTTTTATTTTCAAGTGTAGATGTGGAACTTTGTCAAATACTTTAGCAAGGTCAAACAGCAAGACATCCACAGGTAAGCCCTGATCAATCAGATATGTTATAACATTATAAGTCTCCAGTAAATCTGTTTCTACAGACTTTTCTGGTTAAAAACTATGTTGGCTGGGTGATAATATCCCATCAAGTTTGAGATGCTTCGTAACAGAATTATTTACCACTCTTTCCAGGATTTATGCAACAGCAGAATTTTCACTTATGGGATGGTAGTTTTCTGCACTGGCTTTATTTCCCTTTTTGAACAAAAGGGTGACAAATGCTGTTTTCCAATCTGTTGGCACTTCCTTGGTACACAGGGAGACTTGGAATAATTGGGAGAGTGGTTTGGCAACATCTTCAGCAACTTCTTTTTGAAGATGTGGATGTAACCTATCTGGTTATGTGGATGATAGTATCCCATTAAGTTTGAAATGCTTCATGACAGAGTCATTTACCACTCTTTCCAGGATTTTAGCATCAGCAGAAGTTTTACTTATGGAATGGTAGTTTACTGTGCTGGGATTATTTTCCTTTTTGGAAAAAGGGGTGAAAAATGCTGTTTTCCAATCTGTTGGCACTTCCTTGGTACATAGGCATACATTGAATAATTGGGAGAGTAGCTTAGGAATGTCTTAAGCAACTTCTTTTAGAAGACGTGGATGTAACCTATGTGGCCCAACTGAATTTTTGATATCTAGTAATTTAAGTTGTTTGAGGATATTTGGACTATGAATCTCAATGAGCTCCATTGGATATTGGATCTGTGTGTGTTCAACATTTGTTTAGGTCTGTATCTAATGTGCTACTAATAACAGACAATAACTGGTAGTTCAATTCGTCTGCTTCTTTGAGATCTATAGCTTTACAATTTGTTTGTTTTTCAAATGACTACATTAAAAAATAGAACATGGTTGACTACAGCTAACTCCTGCAATTGGCATAATTTTTTCATTCAAAGGTACTTTTGCTCAACATTCCACCATCTTAATTTAAACTGAAGAATATGCCACTAATTCAAAAAAATTGTCAACCAAAGGTGTGTATTCAGGTCTAAAATGTTTCAAATATGAAAGCTCTGTGTTCTGCTTATAAGTCACTCATGAAAAATTCTAACAAGAAACAGAAAACCTGGCATAGAATCCAATTTCAAAAGGTATGTTATAAAAATTTGAAAATAAGACAATGATAAATTCTAACCCCAGACCGGAAAATCAATTATAAGGGCAAACTTGGTATACAGTCCAGGTAAGAAATATGTTACAAATGTTTAGAACAAAGAGAAGAAATCTGAGAACATGGAGGAAGAAAAATTTCGAACCAAATGGCATAAAAAACTTCTGCCAGCTGTGAAATCATCCTTATCTATCCAAGAGGTTAAGAAAATCCTTTTTTGACAACAACATTTTTCCACATTTGGATTTTGCACCATCATCAGCAAAGTATAGGGTCTTACTTTACTGAATATATGGATAGTCAGGAACAAAGTATTTGTTTTATTTTTGACCAGAGAAAAGAAATATGGGTCATGAAACTTGCTGTCAATTCAATCAATCAATTTATCAATACTAAAAAAAACAATTGCAAAACATAAGGTTTTTACATGCCCAAGAAGCTTAGCTTGTAAAGGGCCAACAAAATAAAACACTTTTGTAAAGCTCATAAAAAAGCACATGCAATAAAGCACATACAAAAAAACAAAAAACAAAAGAAACACTGGAACAAGACAATGACATTTATGAAATGCGGGATTTAGAAAAAAACACAACTTATTACTGAAAAAAAAATTATATGAAGAAAAGAGATAGAAATTAGGATAGAATCAAAAAATATTTTAAAATCTGAAAAATATATTAAATGAAGAGAAGAGAGACATATAAATTAGGATAGAAAAAAAAAATTAAAATGGAAACACCCAACAAGAAACAAATAAAGGAACATCAGAAGGGATAGAGTTCCAAAGTCAAACTGATTGAAAAACAGGAGACCTCTGAGCTTCTGTAGATGGTTGTTTGGGTAAAATAAATTTGCGAAAATAATACATAAAAAAGAAGAGTACCTACCTGAGCCTGACCATAAGAAAAACTACTGCAGAGATGGTGGAAGTGTACCTAGAAAAGCAGAATGTGCTAAATAAAGGTAACTTTAACCCACAATACGATCCAGCAGAGCTATTCCAGTATCATTATAAAGATCAGAGGAAGGGTAAAACCAAGGTAGAAGAAAAGTAGCCTTCACTGCCCTATTTTGGGCTCTTTGAAGTGAGCAGAGAAGAGCTTTATTAGTACTACCCCAGACAGAACAGCAATAAGAAAGGTAAGGAAAAATAAAATCATAACATTTGGGGGGAAGAAATGAATTAATCCTGTGTAACATTGAAGATTGGCAGAGGACAAGGGAGCAGGTATGAGTTATATGGGGTTTGAAAGAAAGAAAACAGTCAAGATACACACCAAGAAATTTCACAACTGTAGCTTGCAGTATAATATCATTCACATAAGTCAGGATAATTAGCTCCCTTGCGTTTCTCACACGATAAGGGGTCCTGAGGTGTACAATGGCACTTTTTTGGCTGTTGAGTCATACCATTTGACCAGCACCAATCTTTTACCTTATCAAGAAGACCTTGAGCTAGGGAAGTGGCAGATGGCAGGTCCTCTGCAGCAATGAAAAATTTACTGTTGTCAGGAAAAAGAATAGGGTGCACAAATGGATGAAGACCATCAACAAGATCATTAATATAAATTAAAAACAAAAGTGGTCCAAGCACAGAGCCCTGTGGGACACCTTTCAAAATAGGCAAGGTAGAGGAAGAAGCATCATTAACCGAAACATACTGAGATCTCCCTGAGCCATAAGACCTGAACCATTCACGTAGGACTCCATGCACTCCAAATAAAGATAATTTAGACAAAAGAACAGAGTGAACAACCATATCAAATGCCTTTGAAAAGTCAAGAAATAGACCCAAAACACTCAAGCCCTTGTCAAGGTTAACATGCAGAAACTCTGTTGCATCTTAAAGTGCATGCAAGGTAGAAAAACTGGGACGAAAACGATACTGATGGTTAGTTATGAGAGAATTTCCTGCAGTTATATTAGTACTAAATACAAATAAAGAGAGTATACAATACACTACTTTTTGAACAACCTTTGAGATTACAGGAAGAAGAGAAATAGGTCTATAGTTTGAAATTAGTGATGAATTGCCTTTTTCATACAAAGGTACAACATTAGCAACTTTAAATAAATGAGGAAAAACACCAGAAGAAAGAGATAGGTTAGTTATATGTGAGATGGGGTTAGAAACAAACTGACCAATTTTTTAAGAACATTACAGCTCAAACCAAAACCATCAACTGAACGGCTATTTGAAAGCTGAAAAATAATATTAGAAATTTTGGTATCACTGCATGGGGAAAGAAAAATGACTTTTCTGCTAAGGGAAAACTACTTACTCTGCTATGTGGTGGGATGTGAACTGAAGGAAGTGTGGTGAAATACGAATTGAAGGCACTTGCTGAAGAAGTTTTGTCCACAAAAGATCCATCAGCTTTCCTGTAATGACATGGAGGGGGCTGTTTGAGTTTCTTGCAGAAATTAAAGCTATTATTTCAACAATCCAGATTGTGGGTTTGTCACAGAAAATCAAATTTGATGATCTATACCACACACTTCTAGCAGCAGTGATTTTCATATTTAGAAAGTGAACTGAGTAGAAAACCAATGAGTGTGTTTCTTTATCAATTATCTCATTATTGAATTGTTCCAAAACTTAATTCTGTATTGTCACTGAAAAATATAATTTTTTACCAATTGTTGTGGTAAAGTGCCTATGAATCTAAATTCACCATTTTTTTTTTTCATTCTTACAGTAATGGCAAGTCAACTTTTTGGTTTAAAATTAAATTTTCAGTTTGATTCCTTACCTTCTCAGAGGCACCCAGGGCATCAAGAAGGAGCCCCCAATCTTCCTGCAGGCTTACTGCTGCCAGTGTGTCCTCCCACTGAGGTTGGATTGATGGGTGCAGGTTACTGAGATCTGTTTGGTATGTTTGACGCAGGGTTTTTCTGGGTCCGCCACTGTGGCGTGAACCCAATGGTTGCCAATGGAGCGGTGCATTTGGTAGTAGGAGATTGTCCATACATAGTATGTGGCCAAGGTATCTCCATTGGCGAGATTGTATATATATATATATATATATATATATATATATATATATATATATATATATATATATATATATATATATATATATATATATATATATATATATATATATATATATATATATATTATATATATATATATATATATATATATATATATATATATAATATATATATATATATATATATATATATATATATATATATATATATATATATATATATATATATGTATATATATATATGTATATATATATATATATATATATATATATATATATATATATATATATATATATATATATATATATATATATATATATATATATATATATATAAGTAAGAATTTTGCAGTAAGGGCGTACAAAGCGGGAAATGAGAGTGCGGATATAATGAGCAAAGCTGCAGAGTTCTTCGAGTCTGATGATATACGGAATGCAAAGAAATTACTGTGGTCTGAGGCAGGCCAGTCAACTAGGCCAACTAATCGTGACAAACCTACTGACCACATATTCGATATCATAAAAGCGCTGAAATACTGCAATGAATACAAAGTCAATTTGCCGTATTTTGTTATATGTGACCCTGACGAGGTTCCTGTGATTGCCGGAGAAATCTGAGCAACACTGACCAGGAAAGTGAATGAGCTTAGTGCTAAGTTTGACAGTTTTGTGAGATCCGCGAGTCAGTCCAAACCGGCAGCCTTCTCTGTTCCCCTGCAAACTGCGACAGTGTCGACTTATGCAGTCGTGCTGAAGAATCCCCCGAAAGGACTGGACGATCCTGTTTCACGAAAGGATTATCTCTATAAAGTATGTGGAAGCAACTGTGGAATTATTGTCAAACTGAAAACTTGCAAAACCGACCGGAAAGTTGTTCTGAACGATCAAGAGGCTGCGAAATCAGTTGCACAGGCTATTGTTAAGTCCAACTCAAGTATTAAAGCAAAAGTGTCCAGTCCTGCGTTCTTTGGCATAATCAGGCACGTACCCACCAGCGTTAGTGAGGAGGATCTTTGTGGTCTTGTGAATAATTGTGCTGAGGCCTCTCAGATCGGTAAAACGAGATCGTTCAGACTGAAATTTGGGACCAAGCAGCATCTAGCCTCCTTGATGAAATATCCGCTTATTATAGGCTACGAACGAATTCCAGTCGAGGACTTTCATTTTCTCCCAAGGCGTTGCTATAAGTGTCAGTCCTATGGGCATATTGCAAAGGAATGCTCTAATAAAGCAAGATGCTCAAACTGCGGAGGAGGCCACACTAATTCTTAAGACACCCCGTGCCAGAACCAGATGAAGTGCGCCCTTTGTGAGTGCAGCACAAATGAAGTGCAGCATCAATGACTTACCTTGGTTTGCCATTTGGGTCTAATCTTAAAGCTACCCGGTCCTGTCTAATAAATGATCTCAAACAGAAAGTCCGACAAGCGTATGGGATGATTTTGTCATGCAAACGCCTATATAACCGCCGCATTCTAGCACGGATCTTCAATTCCTTTGCCACCCCTCATATCTTAGCTTTGTCACCTTTTTGGTCTTTGTTTAGTTTTGATGATAAAAAAACAATCCGTACAGTGTTCTATAAGTTTGCAAAATATCTGCTTAGCCTTCCCCCATAGCGAAAAAACCTCCAGATTTCAGCACGTTACGGACTCGATGACCTCTTCGTCGTGATCGCGACCAGGAGGGAAAAGTTCCTGAAATCTATAGACCCAACGCATAGTATGTTTGAAGCTATAGTCAGTAATGTGTAATGGTTGTCTTTTTATGTAAATAGTTTCGCCATTGTTTTTTTTTTTTTTTTTTTTGTTATTGAAGTATTAATTTAAGTTGTTTGTTTGTTCAATGTGTTTTGTTGTTTTCTTTTAATTTTCTCTCTACTCCATTTTTACTTTTTTTATTGCTAAAGATGGGTAATAAAAATCATTCATTCATTTACCACTCTCCAGGATTTTTGCAACAGCAGAAGTTTTACTTACGGGATGGTAGTTTTCTCTACTGGCTTTATTTCTCTTTTTGAATAAAGGGGTGACAGATGTTGTTTTCCAATCTGTTGGCACTTCCTTGGTACTTAGGGAGGCTTTGAATAATTGGGAGAGTGGCTTGGCAATGTCTTCAGCAACTTATTTTAGAAGACATGGATGTCACCTATCTGGTTACAGGGATGCTAATATCCCATTAAGCTTGAGATGTTTCATGACAGAGTCATTTACCACTCTTTCCAGGATTTTAGCATCAGCAGAAGTTTTACTTATGTGATGGTAGTTTCCTATGCTGGGATTATTTCCCTTTTTGAACAAAGGGGTGACAAATGCTGTTGTCCAATCTATAGGGTCTTACTTTACTGAATATATGGATAGTTAGGAACATAGTATTTGTTTTATTTTTGACCAGCAAAAAGAAATATGGGTCATGAAACTTGCTGTCAGTTCAATCAATCAATTTATCAATACTAAAAAAAACAATTGCAAAACATAAGGTTTTTACATGCCCAAGAAGCTTAGCTTGTAAAGGGCCAACAAAATAAAACACTTTTGTAAAGCTCATAAAAAAGCACATGCAATAAAGCACATACAGAAAAAAACAAACAAAAGAAACACTGGAACAAGACAATGACATTTATGAAATGCGGGATTTAGAAAAAAACACAACTTATAACTGAAAAAAAATTATATGAAGAAAAGAGATAAAAATTAGGATAGAATCAAAAACATTTTAAAATCTGAAAAATATATTAAATGAAGAGAAGAGAGACATATAAATTAGGATAGAAAAAAAAATTAAAATGGAAACACCCAACAAGAAACAAATAAAGGAACATCAGAAGGGATGGAGTTCCAAGGTCAAACTGATTGAATATGGTGCACAAATGGAAAAATATAAATAGGGTGCACAAATGGATGAAGACCATCAACAAGATCATTAATATAAACTAGAAGCAAGTGATCCAAGCACAGAGCCCTGTGGGACACCTTTCAAAACAGGCAAGGTAGAGGAAGAAGCACCATTAACCAAAACATACTGAGATCTCCCTGAGCCGTAAGACCTAAACCATTCACGTAGGACTCCATGCACTCCAAATAAAGATAATTTAGACAAAAAAACAGAGTGAACAACCATATCAAATGCCTTTGAAAAGTCAAGAAATAGACCCAAAACACTCAAGCCCTTGTCAAGGTTAACACGCACAAACTCTGTTGCATCTGAAAGTGCATGCAAGGTAGAAAAACTGGGACGAAAACGATACTGATGGTTAGTTATGAGAGAATTTCCTGCAGTTGTATTAGTACTAAATACAAATAAAGAGAGTATACAATACACTACTTTTTCAACAACCTTAGAGATTACAGGAAGAAGAGAAATAGGTCTATAGTTTGAAATTAGTGATGAATCGCCTTTTTTATACAAAGGTACAACATTAGCTACTTTAAATAAATGAGGAAAAACACCAGAAGAAAGAGAGAGGTTAGTTATATTTGAGATGGGGATAGAAACAAACTGACCAATTTTTTAAAGAACATTACAGCTCAAACCAAAACCATCAACTGAACGGCTACTTGAAAGCTGAAAAATAATATTTGAAACTTTGGTATCACTGCATGGGGAAAGAAAAATGACTTTTCTGCTAAGGGAAAACTACTTACTCTACTATGGTGTGGGATATGAACTGAAGGAAGTGTGGTGAAATACGAATTGAAGGCGCTTGCTGAAGAATTTTTGTCCACAAAAGATCCATTAGCTTTCCTGTAATGACATGGAGGGGGCTGTTTGAGTTTCTTGCAGAAATTAAAGCTATTGTTTCAACGATCCAGATTGTGGGTTTGTCACAGAAAATCAAATTTGATGATCTATACCAGACACATCTAGCAGCAGTGATTGTCATATTTAGAAAGTGAACTGAGTAGAAAACCAAATAGTGTGTTTCTTTATTAATTATCTCATCACTGAATTGCTCCAAAACTTAATTCTATATTGTCACTGAAAAATATAATTATTACCAATTGTTGTGGAAAAGTGCCTAAGAACCTAAATTCACCATTTTTTTTTTCATTCTTACTGTAATGGCAAGTCAACTTTTTGGTTTAAAATTAAATTTTCAGTTCGATTCCTTACCTTTTCAGAGGTAATATACATATATTAGACCTTAGTTCCGTCTGTGCCTCCAGAGGCACCCAGGGCATCAAGAAGGAGCCCCCAATCTTCCCACAGGCCTGCTGCTGCCAGTGTGTCCTCCCACTGAGGTAGGATTGGTGGGTGCAGGTTACTGAGATCTGTTTGGTATGTTTGACGCAGGGTGTTTCTGGGTCTGCCACTGTGGCGTGAACCCAATGGTTGTCAATGGAGCGCTGCCTTTGGTAGTAGGAGATTGTCCATACGTAGTACGTGGCCATGGTATCTCCATTGGCGAGCTTATATATATATATATATATATATATATATATATATATATATATATATATATATATATATATATATATATATATATATATATATATATATATATATATATATATATATATATATATATATATATATATAATATATATATATATATATATATATATATATATATATATATATATATATATATATATATATATATATACATATATATATATATATATATATATATATATATATATATATATATATATACATATATATATATATATATATATATATATATATATATATATATATATATATATATATATATATATATATATATATATATATATATATATATTTTATATATATATATATATATATATATATATATATATATATATATATATGCATACCAATGAGCAGGTTGTATAATATACAACTCTCTCTCTAGGGAATGTGTGCGTTGGGGGGGGGGAGAGAGCATGGCATCCACCAGAGGTATAATTACTAGAAATTTGAACAACATGATTTTTTTGGTATTCTGATTAGTGTTGAGGGGAGAGGGTATCTAAAAAGAACAGTACCCTTTACTCTCATAGCACTTTTTAACAAGGCCCTGGAAGTTTCAATTTTATATCGTCTTCTGTTCCTGAGAAATTGTGAATGTGCTCTTTTGACAACCATCATGAATGGTGTTTTTCTTTTATTGTTTTCAACAACCCCTCCTGCATCTCTTTAAAGCATCTGCAGTTACAATCATAGTCACCTTCATACTCTTAGCTGTTGGAGTAGTAGTATTTGTTGTATTAGTAATAGTATGCGTTGTATGAGTAGTAGCAGTAGTATTATTACCAATTTTCCCATATTGCTGTTTTGGTCAGTTGAACGTCCCCCTTATCATGCCCCGAAAGTTTGAACTGAATGCGCTAAGAAGCTCTAAATAATTTCTGATGCATCCGTTTGACAAATTGTATGTACATGGTGACTTTCGTTTTAGTTCAACTTCCTCCTCGGAATTTCTTGTAATTTTCACCTTAATATTCTCAGCCTTAGTTGTAGTCATAATAGAAGCAGTAGTTGCAGTAGCAGTAGTAGCATTGGTAATGGTAGTATTAGTAGCACTTATTTGACTTTTCAACTATGCTGAACATATTTACAATGACCTTGGATGTCCTGGGGGGGGAGGCGTGTGAGGGTGCTGATTGCCCTCCAATAAATTTTGAATCTTAAAAAGGGCTCTAGAACTTTCCATTTCCAATTGAATTAGCCTTTTCTAAATTTTCTTCTGCAAGCCTTCTTTCTGAAGTCCCTCGGTGAAAAGAAAAAAATATATTGTGTACATCTCACTCTTTGCTTTATGGCACAATAGCACTGCCTATGATGAGATCTGTTCAAAAATTGTTCTTCCCCTTTTAACTTTTTCATTTGAAAGCTGAAAACTTTTTCTAGAAACTAAAGGTTTAAAATACGTTGTTTGGGACAGACCAACAAAATCTAATTCAATTACGATAAGATTATTTTTATTTATAGGTTTTGTCAACTATTTTCTAGGCTTTGTGCTTGTTCTTTTCTTTTATACTTCATTAATTCTTTGGGTTTTAGGAATTTCCAAAATTGCCTGGAAAATTCAAGAGGCTTTGTATTTGACTCAATTGATGAAATATGGATAAACTGGATGTCTTTGGCATCACTGCTGTTAAGCAAGGTAATTGCTATTATGGGTAGCTGAGTAAATTTACTGCGTATTTATGTGATTTTGGCTCAAAAGCTGGGAGAGTTTTTACTATTCCCACTTATCTCTGCTAGTTTTACTTGAAAAATGGATTAAATAAACTGTGACATCTAACTAAGATAGATTAAACCGAAATTTTGAAAAAGAAGATTTTATATCTATTGTCTCAATAGTTATTGAAAACAGTAAAATTACTTGTTCGGGGCTCTTGATTCCAAAAATAGAATTGTTTTTGTCGACATAAAATATTTATCTTGTTTTACCGTTGTTTTTACTGTTGAGAAGAGACAAAAATTACAGAAGTAATAAAAAAAAGCAAAAATATTGGAAAGTATGTCAAGCATTTCAGCTTTGGTCAAACCTCTCCTGTCTCTTTTTTTATTATCAAATTTTGTCTACCAAAAGTTGCCCCTCCCCCAGCTCCCTCACTATTTATTCTAAAGTATGAAGGTACTCTAGATACCAGTTTCAGTATATTTTAAAACCATATATATGGTTAATAAACCATATGCTGTGTTACACCGTAAACTCTATGTTAGGGAGGGACTGGGCGATTTTCAATTCTTCTATGTTTAAGTTTCAAGACATTGATTACTTCTCTTATAAAAAGATTAATCAACATATCAGTTAAATATGTAAATTATATAAAGATTAGGTAACAAATCTTAATAAAAAATTAGTTATTCTTATATAACATGATATAATATATTATATAATAATAAATCAATATTAATAATAACAAATAAATAAAAACAATAATATAGATAAGAGAAGTTAAATATTCTTCTTTTTTATGCACTGAAATCGGCTAGGCAGTTCTCTTGTATTTGTTTTTCAAATAAATTGCCTGAATAGCAGTTGTATTTCTTAATCAATATGTATTGGAAAAGGGCTTTCACTAGACAGTTTATTAGAAAACACACTTCTGAATTTTTGCATACCATTTGTCTAGGATCGTCTTTACTAGGTTGTTAATATGAGTCCAACCATGCATTTTTAAGAAGATACATTATCTAAGACATTTATCAGATATACTGTTCTTGGAGTCTATTTAAGGAGACGGCTCTAAAGTAAACGTAACAAATTAGCTCAGGCCTAAACCTTATAAATTTTCAAAAAAGATACAAATCAACAGCATAAAATGATTTTCTTCTTGTTGAAGGGTGGAAGAATGGACTGCAAGTCTATGTATAAGTTTCTTGTTCTGTTGTGTAAGAGACATTTTCATTCTTTTTTTTTTATTGTTTGAATCTTAGTTTTTACTGTTTGTTGCTCAAGTAAGAGACATTATGTTGTTAGCTTTCTAATGTGATTTTAATCTAATGTTTTTAGAAACTGAAGATACATCCTCAAATGATGATAAAGATATTTTTGAAAGCACACCTCCTATGCTATTTACGGAACAGGAAGCCAATCTTTTTACTTTTTCTTCTGATGATTGCCAACACAATGCTGGCTATATTAAACAGGAGTCGAACAATGACGGGGAAAAGGGTATGCTTCAGATTTCCTGATCTTATTCTGTGTTTTCCCGTGTCTAAAATAAAATGTTGAATTTTAAAGTTCCTTTGAAATTGTGACGGGGTGTCAGAGATAAGTGTTTGTTGCACCTGAGTGCACAATTTAAAAAAAAATATTTAGTAAATAATGGTTCTGGATGTTGTTAACTATTAAGATATAAAATTTTGCATTTTCTCTAATTTCTTTTTCTAAAAGAGAAAGTGAAGCATAACCAATGAAGTTGCTCCTCTGACTGTGGCCGTCTTGGCCAGTGAATTAACCTTATTCCTCGTTTTTTTTTAATTATTCTTCTAAATGTCTTTTAGCCACATTCAAGCTTTTGGATTTGAAAGACAGAGAATTGTTTGCTTTCAGGATTATTATATTTGCTGCATGTTGCATAATGAGTATTTTATAGTTGTTATGGTATTTGCGGATCAAGTTTGTTTAGACTTGATTAGCTTTTTTTTTGTTCTGGCAACAAATAGGCCTGTAGTTTATTTTATTACCCAAAGTAAGGTAATTTTCACGTCAGATTTTTCTCGTCATCAAAGAATTCACACTGGAGAATAACCCTTTGAATGTAAGATATTTGAGAAACATTTTATTGCAAGTTCTTGGTTATCTTAAAACCAGAAAAGTCATTTTAAGGAATAACGTTTTGTTCATGATAGTGTATAAGGGTGTAATATGCTCATTACAATTTCATGTCAAAATTATAAAACAATTTATGCTACCTTTTGTAAAATGTTGGCATAGGCTGGTTTTCAAACTATTTTTTCTTCTCACTTTTGTTTTTTATTTTGGTCTGAAATAGATTCTTTTCAATGTTTTTGCAATTCTTTGTCTTTGACAAGGCTACTTGTATATTTTCAATGTTGTTGTTGTGTTTTGTTTAGCAGCTTGCTTTTTATTGCTAGTTGACTAAAAGTGTAACTTTTAATCCTATTTAATATAAGAAAACACCTTATTTTTATTAATATGGGTGAATCCAACGAGAACGTTTAGAGGTCTGTTTTGGTGATCGGCTAAAGCATGTTTTTATTTGGCAAAAATGTTAGCAGTTGATGTCCTATAGTTTGAACAAAGGAGCACACTGCATTAATTCCTGAGGAAAGTTCCTAATCCAAAGTTCATGAATTTTTTATGAAAAAACATCTTTCACAGTCGTGTTCTTCTCAAGGGGGTCTGCAGAAAGAATAGTTAATTTGTTATGCTCAACTTGGGTACGGTTTATTTAGTGTCTTGCAGTTGGTTATAGTAAGCAGAATACAGATGGTACTTAAAGATGCACCCTGTGTTTAACCTAAAATATGATAGGCCAACAATAAGTTTTTTTTAATAACAAAAGTTTAGTGACAATGTTGATCAGGCCATACAAAACAGCATTCTAAAAAGTTTATACCTGAACTACACCTATTATCTTCCATTGCATATCAGCTAATATCCTGACAAAAACCGATGACCGGTCTAACTTTTGGAATTCTATTTGGAAAATATGAAACAGACGTTTGAAAGATTCTACTAAAGAGGGCCTTTTCATAAATCTGTTATTTACTCGTAAAATAAATCCTTTATTTCCTTAATCCATCCTTGACAAACTATTTAGACGTAGTGTCGAATTGTAAAAAATGTTACATAGTTTAATAAAAATATAAAAAAACTGTTAAATATAAATATAATTATTCTATTTAAAGAAACTGCGTTAACTGACAAAAGTAGGGAGTTAAAATAGTAGATGGATATTATAGTACAGCGATATTTTTTAAACAACACACGTTTAAGAAAATTGATGTACAACCTCAAGCTTCAGAATTTTGAATTACAAATTAAAGAAAGAAATCAAGAGCTCGAAGCTTAATTAAATTAATATAATTATAATTGGCTATTTGTAAATTAAGTACCAAGATAAGAGTCATTAAAATTAAACTTATAATAAATGTTGAAGGTTAAAAATTTGAAAAACTGAGTTGTGTACAAAATAAAAGAAAGTCTTAAAAAAAGTTATAAGACTTGATGACTTTTCAAAGTGAATTTTATCTTATATTTTAGTTCTCCACGCTGCAATGCTGTACACCAATGATATCAGTAAACGAGAAAGTGGATTGTCGAGCATGCCAGGCCTTACAGGAATACGGCTAAAAAAAGAAATGGATTTGAATTGTCAACAAGAGATGTCAAGTCCCAGTTATATAGTTGCTGAAAATATTGCGGTAAAACAGGAAGTTTTTAATATGGCAAAAAAACCTGTTGGACTTCGTAAATGTGAGAAAACATTCCGCCAAAAAGCTCACCTATCTAATCACCAAAGAACTCACGTAGGAGAAAAACCTTTCGAATGTGATATATGTAAAAAATGTTTCACTACCAGTTCTTTTTTGTCTCATCATAAAAAAACTCATACTGGAGGAAAACCTTTCGAATGTGATATATGTAAGAAACGTTTTAGTCATAGTTCTGGTTTGTCGTATCATCAAAAAACTCATACTGGAGAAAAACCTTTCGAATGTGATATATGTAAGAAACGTTTTACTATAAGTGCCCATTTGTCTAATCATCTAAAAACTCATACTGGAGAAAAACCTTTCGAATGTGATATATGTAAGAAACGTTTTACTATAAGTGCCCATTTGTCTAATCATCTAAAAACTCATACTGGAGAAAAAGCTTTTGAGTGTAATATATGTGAGACAACATTCCGCCAAAAGGTTCACCTATCTAATCACCAAAGAACTCATACTGGAGAAAAACCTTTCGAATGTGATATATGTAAAAAATGTTTCACTACCAGTTCTTTTTTGTCTCATCATAAAAAAACTCATACTGGAGGAAAACCTTTCGAATGTGATATATGTAAGAAACGTTTTAATCATAGTTCTGGTTTGTCGTATCATCAAAAAACTCATTCTGGAGAGAAACCTTTCGAATGTGATATATGCAAGAAATGTTTCACTACCAGTTCTGTTTTATCTAATCATAAAAAGTCTCATACTGGAGAACGACCATTTGAGTGTGATATATGTAAGAAACGTTTTACTATAAGTGTCAGTTTATCTCGTCATCAAAGAATTCATACTGAAGAAAAACCCTTTGAATGCAATATATGTGAGACAACATTCCGCCAAAAGGTTCACCTATTTAAGCACCAAAGAACTCATACTGGAGAAAAACCTTTCGAATGTAATATATGTGAGAAAACTTTCCCCCGAAAGGCCCAACTATTAAGTCATCAAAGATCTCATACTGGAGAAAAACCTTTTGAATGTGATATATGTAAGAAACGTTTTAGTCAGAGTTCAGGTTATTCCCATCATCTAAAAACTCATACTGGAGAAAAATCTTTTGAGTGTGATATATGTGAGAAAACTTTTCCCCAAAAAGCCAATCTATTTATTCATCAAAGGTCTCATACTGGGGAAAAACCTTTCGAATGTTATATATGTAAGAAACGTTTTAAACATAGTTCAGGTTTGTCTTATCATAAAAAAACTCATACTGGAGAAAAGCCATTCCAGTGTGATATATGTAAGAAATATTTCACTTCCAGTACCATTTTATCTAATCATCTAAAAACTCATACTACAGAATGATCATTCGAGTATGATTGTTGTGAGAAAATGTTTCGCCGAAAATTCACCCTGTCTGAATATCAAAGAACTCGCACTGGATAAAAACCTTTCAAATGTGATATATCCAAGAAATATTTTACTTTAAGTTATAATTTATCTCGCCATAAAAGAATTCAAACTAGAGACACACCTTTTGGATTGGTCAAGTTCCAGTTTCTCTTATCATAAAAGAACTCATGCTGGAGAAAAACCTTTCGAATGTGACATATTGCATGTTCGGAAAGTTTTACTTTAAGTTCCACTTTCTTTAATCATAAAAAAAACTCAGAAATGGGAAAATCTTTTGACTATAAGATAAATGAGAAATGTCTTACTTCAAGCTCTGGATTTTCTTTCATCAAAGAAATCATTCTGAGAAGTATCTTTTTGTGCATGTCTTTCTTTATGGGTGTAATATGTTGTTTTTTTTTAATGTTCATGTGCAAATTATCAAAGAATTCAAGCTAGAGAAACACTTTTCTATTTAAGCAATTCTGTTTCCCTGGGAAAAGTTTTGTCTGCAGCACATACAAAAACCTTTTATAAAATGTCAGCATAGCCTTATTTTTTTATCACATATATAATAGATAAGTACTATTTTAAACTTGTATTATTCAGAGTTTTATGTTCTTGACAATTCCTTTTATGATGCATAGGAAAAATCACACAAGAAGAACACCATTCCTTTGAAATTACGCATTAGAACAGAAGATATTTGGAATTGAATTTGGCAGTATACTCAAGACTAGATGACGCCTACAAACTATTCTCATTTTTTTTTTTTTTCACTAAGGTTGTTCTGCTTTTATTATGGTTTCATATTTTTTCTTTTCAATGTTGCTGTAATTCTTTATCTTTTATAGGGTTATCGTATATATTTTCAATGTTGTTGTTTTGTTTAACAGCTTAGTTTTTATTGTCAATTGACCTAAAAGTATAAATTTCAGTCCTATATAATGTAATTCAACAGTTTATTTTTTATTAACATGGGTGATTCCGCAAGAAACTTTTAAGGGTGTTTTTTCTTGCTGAT